>PVJN01045676.1:0-16791 GCA_004026805.1 Lasiurus borealis
GTCCACCGACCCCCCTGGAAGGCAAGAGGACCATGTAACCAATTTCAACCAGGGACCCACACATGGTGTAAGCCGATGTGACATATGGAGGAATGAACGCATTCTTTATAAGGAAAAGACAAACCTGATGAAAACCTCAAGGGAGTAAATAGTCACAGGGTGTGGGGAGCCAACTGCAGTGATATATTCGGATTTCTTTTCCTTTCTTTCCTTTTACACTAAGATTCCACCCAATGACTATTTTTAAAATGGAAGTCTCCATGGCAATTGAGAAGATGGGAAACTGGTCACGGAGCCCCTCGGAAATCCTCGCCCAGTCAGGAGCTGAATCTCTTGCTTAAGAGCCACATGTTCCTCAGAAAAGCCAAGCAGGACAATGAGCATCTTCCTTCGCCTACCTGGCTTTCCTGAGGGGGGTCTGCTGTGCCTCTGATTTGACTCCAGACTCGACCTCTTCAGTCAGATCCCTCGGAATCTGTGCCGTCCTCCACTGGCCTGATGCCCTATACTTCCTCACCATAAGTCCTTCACGCTTACCTGCTACCTCCATCCACAAGGTACCTCCACGCACCCTTGACCTGCCAGAGGGACTATACCTGAGTATCTGATTTTTAGATGATTCTAAGGTCTTCCAAGTAATATAATGCTAAAACAAAAGGCAGAAAGTACACTCAGGAGGATCCCAAGAGACGTTTTGCATGTGTCACAGACAACGGGAAAAGGGTGGCCCAGCAAATAGGCAGATAAACTTTCCTGTGAGCAATGGAAAATCCAAACAATGCAGCCCAGAAAAGAGACTTAGAAAGACGGAAAAGTATTCCTTGACAATATGGTCTCAATATGTGCTCCCGTGGCCAAAAATGCCAACACACTGCCAAGCATTATCAAAACAGCTAATGGAAAAACAACATACTGCCTTAATCTTGTGCAAATTCAAGTCACATTTGCATCAAGAAGAGTGCATACACTACTGCCCTCCACCCAGAAGACAGCAGGGTGAGTGATCCTATAAACCAGGAGATAGGGTTCAATTCCAGGTCAGGGCACATGCCAAGCTTGAGGGTTGATCCCCAGTAGGGGGTATGCAGGAGACAGTCAATCAATGATTCTCCCTCATCATTGATGTTTTCATTTCTCTCCCCTCTTCCTTCCTCTCTGAAATCAATAAAAATGTATTTTTTTAAAAGATATGAAAAATCTAGGGAAGGCTAAGGGGAAAGTAAACATTTAGAAATAGCAGCTGTAGAGAGAGTGTGAGAGGCCAAACTTAAAAGTTCTGTGGGACTCAGTGTTGGCATGCAGGGTGACTATGAATAATGTCAAAGTTGTGGATATTGAACTAGGGGAAGGATTGATTCCAGTGAATGATGATCTTGCCAGTGTTCAACTCCTTTTGCTCTGTGCCAGCAGCAGGAATGGATAGCATTTATCCCGGCATCAAGATATCCCATATGCCATATCAGTGAATCCTCCCAATGCCCAGCATTTATTATTGTCATCTTACAGATGAGAAAAATGAGGCCCGGGAGCATAAGTAATTTTTATGAATATATGGCAGTATGGCTGGGATTGAAATCTACATATGTGCAACTCTGCACCCTCTGCCCAGTGAGCAAAGAACTCTGAGTGTTGACCTAGGGTTGGTTCCTTGCTCCCTGGGGTCCATCCCCATCAGGTACCCCCACACTGGTTTCCTCACTGATACACGCTGGTGCCACCAGAAAGGCCTAAGGACAGGCTGCCATGTTTCCCTGAGGAGGAATCAGGAACCTCTGGGTTTAGCCTCCAGGTCGCTCAAGATGTCCGGTGGCCCCAGAGAGGCTCAGAAAGGAACAATGTCACCACCTCGGATGCTTGTGCTAAGACCAAAGTCTTGTGGGGACAGGCTTCCCTTGCCAATCACTCCAAAGAGCCATCAGTGACTCTATCAATGGGTCTGGCAGTGGGCCTGCCTCTAAAGCAGAGATTTTCAACACTTTTCATCTCACCACACACATAACAATCTGTGATATACCAAAAAATACATATTTTGCTGACCTGACAAGAAAAATAGAAATAAGTTTAATTCATTCAAATCCGTTGACTACTGTATTGGCTGTTGTCATCTTTTTCCTCTGACAATCTAAGGCAGTGGTTCTCAACCTGTGGGTCTCAACCCCTTTGAGGGTCAAACAACTCTTTCACAGCAGTCCCCTAAGCCTATCAGAAAACACAGATACGATTCATAACAGTTGCAAAATTACAGTTATGAAGTAGCAACAAAAATAATTTTATGGTTGGGGGTCACCACAACATGAGGAACTGTATTAAAGGGTCGCCGCATTAGAAAGGTTGAGAACCACTGATCTAAGGGAAAAGAGGTCAGTGTGCCTGACTACACAGTCAGATATTGCATGTCTTAAACATTCTTACAGCGGGCTGGTTGAAAATCGCTGCTCCAAAGCCTAGAATTTATCTGCCATACTGGTCTCCATGAATTCCTTCACAGATTGGCCTGGATGGGCTCTCCCACTGCAGACTGTGGCTGGGAAAGCACCCTTTCACCGTAACACCCGTAGACTCCATGAACAGAAAGGCCACCTAAGCCCTAGGGCAGTGGTCGGCAAACTCCTCAGTCCACAGAGCCAAAAATCAACAGGATGATTGGAATTTCTTTTGAGAGCCACATTTTTAAAACTTAAACTTCTTCTCATGTCACTTCTTCAAAACAGACTCGCCCAGGCCGTGGTATTTTGTGGAAGAGCCACACTCAAGGGGCCAAAGGGCTGCATGTGATTCGTGAGCCGCAGTTTGCCAACCACGGCCCTAGGTGCTAGGTAATATGCCCTCTGAAGGGGACTCTTTGGTCCTCTCCAAGTCCTGGACTACATCCCACAGCTAACATCCATAGAAAGATGCCAGTGGGGGATCTCTCCCTCTTACGGACATGAACTCAGGCCCTCACATCACACACCACTACTACAAGTCTGCACCCCAATCTCCATAACACCCCATTTCCCTTCAACTAAGAATTTTACCCTTGAACATATTCATAACCTAGCAGAGACAGGGCCAAGCAGAGCATAACAGGCTGTCTAGGAAGTCCTGTCATCCCTGAATACGCTGATGTTAAGAGGCAGACAGGATATACAGCACTTCCCAAACTGATTTACAGAGGAACCCTTTCTTCAAGAGCTCCTCACAGGACCAGCAGAGATCTGTAGCACATAAGTAATATACAGCATCTGTACCTATCAAAATAGCCCTGACTTCAGAAAATAAAAATGCTCAGGAGCAAACCCAGAATATTTCAGTCAGCCAATAAAATACTTTCCCACACCTTTTATAATTATTCCAGACTTTTCTCTCCTTCTTCCCCATTCTCTCTATAAGGGTGAACCTCAAGAAAGGAGTGTAAATTACACAGGGACGGAACCTCTCCACCATCCATCTTAAACATCTCAGGTGTCGTACATCGCAAAGTGCTTCTCAGATTAGTGACGGAGGCAGCTTTTCTCGGGCACCTGGCGCGGTGCTATGCCTCCCAGGCGCCTGTGGGAGAGGACTGATAGCCATCGCCATGCACATCCACAGGTCACATGACAGGGAGCGCTGGTGGCGAGTCCTGGCCTCAGCACAGAGCTGGCAGCTCCACAGGCGCACAGTACATGTGGCTTCATTGGACCGAGAAGCCCCGTAGGATGGCAGATTCTGGGACTTAAATAAGCAGCAAGCATCTCCTTGGATGTGAAAAATGTACCAGGATATCAGTGGCTTTAACATTGAAACTGATGTCAAAACACCCGTGAGCCAGGAGCATGCACATATATGGAAACATGCAGAGCCACACAAATAAGGAAACCAAAGTATTTTCATATAATGGAAAGAAAAAGGTTCCTGGAAATGTGTCCCTGGAAAAATAAAAATAAAATTAAGCTGAGCCTCTCCAGAAAAAAAAAGGAGGGGAGGGGGCAGAATCCTGAGACTAATGGAAATATTCTTCCAGAACCTGAGGTTGGAAGACAGCGGTTCTAAAAGAAGGGCCATGTGCAGGACGCTGGGGGGAAATTTAAGTGAAAAGGGAAGATAAGCTGGGTCTAATTCTACCGATGCACTTCAGCAGTCGGCAAGCTCATTAGTCAACAGAGCCAAATATCAACAGTACAACGATTGGAATTTCTTTTGAGAGCTGAAAACCGACTTCTGTGCATGGGCCACAAAGTTTCAACCGCACTGTACATGCGCACCCGCACGTGGTATTTTGTGGAAGAGCCACACTCAAGGGGCCAAAGAGCCGCGTGTGGCTTGTGAGTCTCAGTTTGCCAACCACTGCACTAAGTCACAGTGTCCCCTGGGACAGGTGTCTTAGCCACTCGGAGGCCCAGTTTCCCCACCTGCAAGCAACAGGACTGCACAGAATCAGTACTTGCTAAGAAATCCTTATGCATCTGAAGCAGTGAGAGGCTGGCCGGCCCACACAGATACCATGAACCAGGCCTAAAAGCTCCCAAATTATTCAAATGCAGACGCCTGAGGACACAGACCTGGGGTCCAGGGAACGAGTGCTTCCTGTTTTGGACCCTCTGACCAGCGAGTAAGCCTGCTCTCCTGTCTTCATCCCCATCCCCTGGCAGGTTCTTGGTGGCAGTGAAGTTACAATGCTGGGGGAGCCGGGCTCTGCCCCCAGTGAAGCATCTTATTAAACAGATGCACCCACCCCTCCAATCCATGCTCCATTATTCATGCAATCCTATCAGTTACTGAAATAGGATCTTGACCACGACCAGGAAATGGGATAAATAAGATTCACCTTCGTGAGCACTGCCTCCGTTTGCTGGAAGATTCCTTTTCCATTAGCAGCAGCTCAGATGTCCCAGACTTCACAGACCAGCCCCATCTTGGAGCAAAGGAAGACTGCAGGACAGGGAGGTCCACACTCAGCTAATGGAGGGCAGGCCTTTCCCTGGATCTGCCCAGGGACAGCAGTTTGTCTACTGGGAAGAGAGTTGTCATTGTCTATTGCTTCTGAGGCTCTATGGCTGAAGCGGTCTGGGAAAAATCTCAGCCTCAGAGACATATTCAAGGAGTTTAATTCTCCATCTTTTTTAACCAATGTTTTTCTTATTCCTTTTTGACCCATAGTTTGTTGGGAGATATTTCTGTCCTCCAATATTAACTTCAAATGGTTTAAAATAAACACGCATGGCACACAGAACATGAAACCTGGCCTCTGCCACTCAGCTTATACCGTCTCATCCAGAACTGCTGACTCTACCCCTTGGCATATGCTGTTCCCTCTGCCTGGTCAGCCTCTCAGCTCCTGCTGCCTGTAATTCCTACTCATTGTCTAGCATTCACCAGCAGAAAAGCCAGTCTCCAGCTTGCTTTAGAAAATCAAAATAGAGATGAATTTAAGTAAGTTTACCAAGGACCTAATTAGAATGTGGGTCCACTGATAAGTCTCGAAAGACTTAAAAAATGCATACATTCCCCATATTGAACAGGACGAGTTAGATATATCCTTATTCAGTACATTAAGGGGCATTCACTGTATTTGCATATTTTTTAACCTTTGAAAATCATTACATTTTCACTAATCACCTCCTCAACTTGGCAAGAGGTGAAGTTTGGGGGTTGGAGCATAGTTATGGCTGACTCTGAGGAGACACACAGGCCCTAATGGCATGCACATATACCATGCACTGAACAACATCCGTGTAACATGACACTGGCTTCTGTGCAAGGAGACATTTCCCATCACACATCATTCTGCGGAGGGGAAAGTGTGATTTATAAATGATATGACATCATATCTGCAGGCCAAATACTCCAGGATGACTTAGTAGGGCAAAGGTGTTCTCATGACATTTGAAATTCCTTCTTTAGTGAAACAGAAGCTGACTGCAATTATATGTGTGTGTATATACTAGCTCCCAACTGCTCGCCTGCCTGCCTTACTGATTGCCCCTAACTGCTTCTGCCTGCCAGCCTGATCACCCCCTAACCACTCCCTTGCCAGCTTGATTGATGCCTAACAGCCTTCCCCTGCAGACCTAGTCTCCCCCAATTGCTCTCCCTTCCTTGCCTGATCGCCCATAATTGCCCTCCCTTGCAGGCCTGGTCCCCCTCAATTGTCCTCCCCTGCTGGCCATCTTGTGTCCACATGGGGGCAGCCATCTTTGACCACATGGGGACAGACATCTTGTGTGTCAATCTGCATATTACCCTTTTATTAGATAGAATGTGTAGCATGTTGATATATGTATATACCAACATGCTATATATATTATGTGTGTGTGTGTGTGTATATATATGTAGCATGCTGGTATGTGTATATATATGCATATATATATATTGCCAATAATAATATAAATATATATAGTGCCAATAGCCTAATAGCTAATTTAGTGGTTGCTTCCTTAACCCAAGCAACTATTATAAGCCCCTTGCACACCTCCCTTGGTTAGTACACCAGTGAGGTAGGTCCTCGCAGTGTTTCCACTTTACAGCAAACATGTGGAGACTTAAGTGGTGGCCCAGCAGCAAGTCTAATGCTCAAACCAATATGTTTGTTGACCTCACGGACCACGGAGGAAAGGAGAAAGCACACAGTTCTCTGGAACTCCACATTCAGCTAGCTGACTCGCACCCGCCATCTCTACATCACCTTCACACACAACACAAGAAGCCCTGGATGACTGGGAAAACCCAGTGCATCCATTTGGCAAGCCTGCTTAAGACGTGGCAAGTTCACTATAGGAGAGCATTTTCACACAGCCTACAACACAAACCTTCACACTCCCAACCTTAGTGTTTCCCAATAAATCGCAAAGCCAGCATCACTGCTCCCAGCCCTGACCCCTCCCCACATCTTGCTTACACCCCCTTATCACTCGCACAGCACCTTGACTCAAGCCTGGACAGAGTTCTCCATTTGGAGGGGCCAGGGACAGCACGCAAGTCGCAGGAGACATGAAGATAGGGATGAGGAAGGGGGTCCCTGGTTTATATTGTTCTTACTCAAAAAGTGTTTTAGCATGTTATAACAAAAAATGACATATTTGTTTCCGTACTGGTGCTCCTAGCACCTAGTACAGTACCTAGAACTTATCAGATAATAAATGTTGAATGAATGACCAATCAATTTTTAAAAAATATTACCAATAACTGTCTCAACTTCTTCAAATATTTTAAACCTGGGGGAAAAAGCCAACCACAATGTCCCGGCTCAGCACTTCTCACCCCCTGGTGTGTATGAAATCACCCGGAGGGCTTGCAAAAACACCAATCATGCCCGCCGGCCGGCATGGCTCAGTGGTTAAGCGTCGACCTAGGAACCAGGAGGTTACAGTTCCATTCCTGGTCAAGGACACACGCCCTGGTTTCGGGCTCCATCCCTAATAGGGGGTGTGCAGGAGCCGGCAGGTCAGTGTGTCTCTCTCACCATTGATGTTCCCTAGCTTTCTCTCCCTTTCTCTCTGAAGTCAATAAAAATATTTAAAAACACACACACACACACAAATCACTGAGCCTCACCCTTAGAGCTCCTGATTCAGTGTGTGTATTTAGGGGGGGAGTGGGGAAAGGGGGCGGGGAGGGATGTCAAGGTTTTGCATTTCTAACAAGAGTCCAGAACAGCGGTTCTCAACCTGTGGGTCGCGACCCCTTTGGAGGTCGAACGACCCTTTCACAGGGGTCACCTAAGACCATGGGAAAATGCGGATACTGACATCACGATGCATCACAGGAGCAACATTTCATGGTTGGGGTGTCACCACCCCATGTGGAAGTGGATGCAAGGGTCGCGGCCTGAGGAAGGTGGAGCACCGCTGTTCCAGAAGATGCTCATGCCGGTGGGTGGGGGACCCCACCGAGAGCCCCTGTCCTAGGAGAACCGTGGTCTGCAGGCCACGTCACCTGTAGAGGGGCCGGACGTCTGTCTGACCGTCACTGAGCACCACCTTCCTTTGGGCCAGGGGGTGTCACCAGGTAACGGAAGGGGTGGAACGCAAACTCGGCGTCATGCCGACCCCTCAGGCTCTGCACACAGTGGGCCCACAGCCGGGGTTTTCCGAGGACAGGAAGCCACACGCGAGGCGATGCAGCAGCCGGGTCCCCACGGGAGCCGGGAGCCGGGGCCGGAGCAGCCGCAGCCCCGCAGGGGGAAGTCCCGCAGACGCGAGCGGCGGAAACCCGTCCCTGGAGGCCGCGCCCATGAAGGGAGCGCGCGTGCGGCGGCGGCGGAGGGCACCGTCCCTGCGAAATGGACGAAGATGAGAAAGAGCCGCTTCAGAGCGGCCCGGCGGCAGGCAGGCGAGGTCCTTAAAAACGCGTGGAGGCGCCAGAACGAACTCCTTGATCAGGAGGCTGCCTTCGGGGCGCAGGCGCGCAATTCCCCGAAGACACTAAAGCCAATTTCTGCAGCAATTACCGCGCCGCCTCAGACAGCTCCCTCCGTCAGACGCTCCTCGTTAAACGGCCCAGACAAACCCGCCTCCGTGGGGGGAAGGAAGGGACGGCGTTTGCACTCGCAGGCGCGGGGCCGGGAGGAGCGAGGGCAACGGGGCCAGGACCCAGGGCCCAGGGCGCCCGGAGAGGCGGGAACTGGGCCTGAGGAGAAGCCCGTCCCCGCCACCGCCACCTCCACCTCCACGGCGCCGCCCTCTCCTGGGCCGGGCCTACCTGCATTGTCCCCTCAGCTGTCCCACCGCACGGCCTGCAGCCTCGGGCCTCGGAGCACAGGGCGCAGGCGGAGCAATAGGCGTCGCCACAGCCGCGGCCTCGTGGACGAGAGCCCTCCTCTCAGGCGCGTGCCCAGGCGCCCAGGGCGCATGCTCAGCTCCTCTCAGGCACGTGACTAGGTGTCTAGAGCGCATGCTCAGCTCCTCAGGCTGGTAACCAGGTGCCTACAGCACATGCTCAGCTCCTTTCAGGCACGTGACTAGGTGCCCAGAGCACATGCTCAGCTCCTCTCAGGCACGTGCCCAGGCGCCCAGAGCGCATGCTCAGCTCCTTTCAGGCACGTGACTATGTGTCTAGAGCGCATGCTCAGCTCCTCTCAGGCATGTACCTAGGTGCCCACAGCGCATGCTCAGCTCCTCTCAGGCATGTACCTAGGTGCCCACAGCGCATGCTCAGATCCTCCTCTCCGGCTCGTGCCCAGGCGCCCAGAGCACATGCTCAGCTCCTTGGAGCTCCCATAACCAGAGGAGGGAGGCCTCTGAGGTCAGCAGCAACTCTCAGGGGTCCGTCCCCCTCCACCTGCACCAGGGCCGGGGGTGGGGTTGGGGGAGAAGAGGAGGGGCGGAGCTCTATCCAGATGCTCCAGCCTGCCTGCAAAGTCGCTGCACTGTGTTCCCAGACACTTCGCCAGACCCATTTCCACTTGGACAAAAGGGGGCAGGCAGGACCAACAGGGCATTCATTACTGCACAACCCAGCCCCCCCCCCCCTTCTCGGAGCCATTCCTGCTGGGTGAGGCAGTGCCTTAGGCATCCATTCCGTGTTGCCTGCCTGTCAGAACCACCCTACACACACACACACCAAGGCGTCCATCCGAGAGGACAGAACAATGTAAATAACTAGGCACCCAACACAGGACCACCTAAATATATAAAGTACTTATTGATGGACATAAAGGCAGAAATCCACAGCAACACAATAATTGTAGGGGATTTTGGTACTCCACTCATCAAGGATAGGTCATCCAGACAGAAAATTAATAAGGAAGTAATGCCAAAAAAAGGAAGGAAATAATGGCCTTAAATAGCACATTAGATAAGATTGACTTACTAGACATTTTTAGAACATTTCATCCAAAAACTGCAGAATACAAATTTTCTTCAAGTGCACATGGAACATTCTCCAGAACAGATCACATATTAGACTCAAACAAGCCTCACTAAATTCAAGAAGATTAAAATCCATATCCAGCATCTTTTCTCACCACAATGGCATGAAACTGGAAGAAATACAAATATTTGAAGACTAAACAACAAGCTACTAAGCAACCAATGGATCAAAGAGGAACTCAAACAAGCAATCAAAAACTATCTTGAAACAAATGAAAATGAAAATACAACTTATCGAAATGTGTGAGATGTAACTGAAGCTATCTAAAATAATATACAGGCTGAATGCAACCCCTATCAAAATACCAAAGGCATCTTTCTTAAAACTGGAACTAATCCTAAAATTTATAAGAAACCACAAAAGACCCACATAGCCAACGAAATCTCTAAAAACAACAAAGTAGATGATATCATGTCCCCTAATATCAAAGCTACAATAATCAAAACAGCTTGGTACTGGCCTAAAAACAGATACATAGACCAACAGAATAGAACAGAAATAAATCTCCACTTACATGGTCAACTAATTTATGACAAAGAAGGCAAGAATATGCAGTGGGATAAAGACAGTCTCTCTAATAACTGGTGTTGGCAAAACTGGACAGATAAATGCAAAAGGAATAGAACTGGACAACTATGCAAAAATAAAATGAATTAAAGACTTAAATGTTAGGCTTGAAACCATAAAATTCCTAGAAGAAAACATAGACAATAAACTCTTGGATATCACTTAGCAATATCATTTTGGGGGTATATCTCCTCAAACAAGGCAAACAAAAGGAAAATTAACAAGTGGACTGCATCAGACTAAAAGGCTATTTATACAGGGAAGGAAACCATTAACAAAATGAACAGACAACCTAGTGAATGGGAGGGAGAAGATATTCACAAATGATATATCCAATAAAAGGCCAGTATATAAAGAACTCATACAACTTAGCACCAAAAAAAAAAAAAAAAAGAGGGGGCAGAGGACTTGAACATTTTTCCCAAGAGAACATATAGAAGCAGCTAACAGATACATGAAGATGCTCAATATTACTAATCATTAGGGAAACACAAATCAAAACCACAAAGAGATATCACTTCCCACCTCCCAGAATGGCTATAGCCAACAAATAACGGTTGGCGAGGATGTGGAGAAAAGGGAACCCTCGTGCACTCTTGGTGGAATTGTAAACTGGTGTGGCCACTACGAAAACAGAGATTCCTCAAAACATTAAAAATAGAGCGGCCACAGATCCCACGATTCCACTTCTGGGTATTTACCCAAAGAAAGCAAATGTACTAATTTGAAAAGATATATGCACCCCAATGTTTACTACAGCATTACTGTTAATAACCAAGATCTGGAAGCACCCTCGACGTCCATGAATAGATGAGTGGATAAAAAAGTAGCACATATCTATAATGGGATACTACTCAGCAATAGAATGAAATCTTGCCATTTGTGACAACATGAATGGACCTAAAGGATGCTATGCTAAGTGAAATAAAGAAAGACAAATCCCGAATGATCTCCTGTGAAATGTAAAAAATAAAATAAAATAATTAAATTTAAAAATAAATGAATAAAAAACAACAACAACAGAAACAGACCCATGGATACAGAGAACTTGATGGCTGCCAAAGGGGAGGGACGGGAATTTAAAAAAAGTACAAAAAAATAGAAATAGTAAATTGCTGGTGAAATATTTTTGAAGATTTTTAAAAAGTCCATGTCCTATAAGGAAGTTAAATGAAAGAGAATTCAAGAGCAGGAAAGAAAAAAAAACTTTGCTTGTAGCCAAGTCCTATTGCTGGAATGATTTCGGGTCCAAGATTTGAAGGCAAAAATAAACGCGAGGATCATTCTGCGACTGGCTGGTACTCAGCCACGGCCGGCTAGGACTTGATCTCGAGCCGCCACATTCCCACACGGCTCCGCCAGGAAGGCCGGGGACTCGCCTCGCACCCCTCCCTGCGGCGCAGGAGCAGGTTCTTTGCAGAAACACGGCCTCTGGTTCCTCCTCTTCCCCCTCAGAGGCTCTCCTGCTTCCTCTTCAGAAGCACACAGCGGGTCTCTCTCTGCTTAGAAATGCACACAACCAATCAAGAGCTAAATGCCTCTGTGGAAGGGCAGAAGTGCTTGTCTCAAAACCCAGGCAGGCCTCCATTGCTGCAGGACCCCGAAGACAATAAAAATTCGTCACAGGGAGCCACAACCTGCTGGCGGCGACCACGGACTCTCACTGTCCAGGTGACGTGCCCGGAGCTGAAGGCTGGCGCTGGGATTGCTGGAGCCACTGCTGTCTGGAACAGGGGCCTGTCTCTGTCTGCCTGGAAATGTCCCCACGTTCAGAGAGAACCTCCCATTGGCTTTACCTTTTCTCTTACAATCTCGGTGGCGTCTTTGCTTTCCAAGTTATTATCTACTTCTGAGAAACCGGTAACAATGACAAGTGTGGTAAACAATGACATTTAAGTGCAAGTTCTATGAACCAAAGCCAAGTTATTATTTCAAGAACCTCAACTATGTAATACATCAATAGGCCCTCCTTCCTCTACCCTAGGGCCTCTTCGCTAGTCACCTGTGACCTCCATCCTTGCCCTCCCCTCCCCCCAATGCTCCCTTCCTGCTGGCAGCTACTGCCTGCCACTGTGGCCTAGAAGGCCCTTTCCTTCCCTCTCTGGCTATCTTGCTCCTCTGCAGTTTTGTGACTCAAACACCCCATCCTCTGCTCCCCCAGTTAGATCAAGCCATTGCTCTCCACACCCTGGGCCCTTCAGCTGCAAGGTCTCTGTGCCTCATGTGTGGGTCCCTGGGGACCTGCGGGTGGACCCCCTCAGGCGGGGCCACGCCACTCGGCTCCTTTCCCGGCTCCTAGCACTGACCCCGCAGCATAACGGCTGCTCCATAATTGGGAGCTCTGTGTGGAATCCGTCTCTTGTCCTCGTTTTTTTTTTTTTTTTTTTGGGGGGGGGCACTGTGTCTACTCTGGGGCTGGCATGGTAAGGAGAATGGCGGCGGGCATGGTCTCTGACTGCCAGTTCTACAATGGCACTATGAGCAGTTCTACAATGACACCTGTAGCCACTAAAAACAGCCTCGTCCTCTTTAATGAGATGGAATGATAAAGGTCTATGACTTATGAAGTGACAAATTCAGACGACAAACCGTATAGAGAATAGGATCTCAGTTTTTGCATAATATCTACATGCGTGTTGGCATATGCATGTCTGAGTGTGTTATCTGTCAGTGTATGTAACTACACAAAGAAAGAAGACTGGAGGGCCGTGCACAGCAGTCCACAGCAGTCCTCACGCCTATGGAACATAACCCCTACTTTATTCTCCAGACTTCTTTGGGCTTTCCCAAAACAGCTACCATGAGGACATACTACTTTGGAACCAGACACAAGCGGTAGGCTTTTTATTCCCCTTGCAGGCACAGAGAGGTGAAGCAGACTTGCGCATCAAACATCGCCACTAACACAAGAGCAGCTACTGAACGCGTCACGCCTCCGGTGCCGGGGGAAGAACGTAGTTCTGTGTAGGGACCAGGGTTTACATTTCACCCTCACTGCTCCTAAGCGTGCCATCGCCCCTGCCCGGGAGCTCTCTCCGGGACACGGGAGAGCTGGAGCTATTCCGGGCCCCTGCGCTGAGACCAGAGGAAAGATGAGCTGACCGCCCCTTCAGCACCAGCCCTGCCCCTTCTACAACCCGGCCCAGCCGGGCCGTGCCCCCTCCCGGGCCGGGCCTCTGGGTCCATGCCTCTCCCGTTTACATTCCAGCGGCGTAAAATGACGGATACTTTTAATACGGGAGACCTGTCATTTATTTATTAGCTGGGGACAGGCGCTGCAGCCGAGAAGGGTGCATTATAAATCAACTCCTTTCCCGGCCATTAAAAATTAATACGGTTCGTGATGTAGCACGTCAGTAATTTCTTTATTAGAGCCGAGGGTAATTTTTCCCCTTTCTTCTAGGTTTTGTTTTCACTCCCTCCCTTCCCTGGGATATTGCTTGTTCTAATAATTGGCTGGGCGTAAATTGCCCCAGGGAAGGGCAGAGGTGCAGAGGGAGGGAGGGAGCAGACGCTCTGGAAAGACCACTGACCACTTTCCCTCAGAAATCCCGTCTTATCAAGCCTCCCATCCTGCCTCAGGGAGAGTCATTTATAACATCCCACAACTGGTTCACACCCACCCTGCACCCCAAAAGGGAAGGCATTTCAGGTCCCCGATAGGCCAGAGGGAAAGGAATACCTAAGGTGAATAACTGCAGGTGTGTTGGGAGGTCTCTATGTACGATCTGCCAGTGGGGGATCTACCATAGAGGGACCTGCCTTGGCTTTCTTATTGTCTCCAAGTGAACTTGACCTTCAGCCAAAGAAACATGGGCATTGGAAGCCCAGCCCCAGACCAGAAGCCCCTCCCACTGCTCCCTCTGGGGCCTGGGATTCAAGGATGCGCAGTGGACCAGTGGAGGCCTGGGTCTGCCAACAGGCTGGTCACCCAGGCCCCCATGGAGATGTCCCTTTGGCTCGCCCCCGGAGTGGGTGCCCAGGAAAAGCAAACACCAGCTTCTGCACTTCCTGACTCGGCGGATGTAAAGGAAGAATCCAGCTCTGCGTGTCCCTGTCCACATTGGTAACACCGAGGGGTTCGCAATGTTTGGGCCCATCAGGATGACCCTCCCAAGACCCCCGCCAAGGGGTGTCTGTGAAGGATAAGGGGACCTTCCACACCTGCCCACACTCCCTTCTGGAAAGGTGTCCTGGCCCGGGCAGTGGGAAGGGGTCTCGGGGAGATGGACAGCATGACCCCGGCCCGGCTACCATATTGATGTCTTTGTCAGACCAGCCACGACTGAGTTGCAGCTCCTCGGTAACAAAGCCTCGCAAATCCCCAAGCGCATGCTTGAAATCTATTTTCAGAATTACACTGAGCATAACTCACCCAATCAATGAGCCACTAGGAGTTTAGTCCCAACACTCCGGGGTGTGGGAGCCGCCCAGCTCCAAGAATCCAGCTCGAACCGGCAACTCTTGGTCTGGGGACCAAAGCTAACGCAGAGCGAGCGGGAGGCCCAGCTGGCCACAGTTAAACTCCACACCCGCCAGGAGAGGACCAAGAGAGACTTGGCCAGAGAGAGAGAGAGAGAGAGAGAGAGAGAGAGAGAGAGAGAGAGAGAGAGAAACTTGGCGAAGAAAGAGGCCATCTCTGCTTCTAGGGCCTGTGTCCTGCTCCTGCACCCCCAGGCCTCCGGACCTCTCCCTGGCCTCCTGGGGTGAACATGAGGGGGTAGCTGCCTACACAGCAGCCATGGAGGTGCTAGAAAGGGGCTGTTCCTTCTCACTACTGCCCCTCCGACCCGGGTCCACCAGCCCCCGGTAACGCCTACACTCCAGAAACTCGGCTCCCAGAGGGCCACTCGGCCACGCCCGGAATCCACCCAGCTTGCTCCAGCGGGATAATCGGATCCAGCTAAAACCACATGAAGAGACGTCTCTCTGCTCGGGCGTGTAAGTGCAGCCTTGAGAATTAGCGGGACAATTTACCAGGCAGAGCAGCAATGACAAAACCACAAATTACCAGTTGGCTCTCTCCGAGAGGAGAGACGCGAGGAGTGACATGTACATGAGATCCATGTTCCCATCTTCCCCCCGCCACGTCTGCCCCATGAGGCCTTGGAGAAGTGGGGGGGGGGCACTGTCATTCCTAACAGCCGCTCCCCTTTCTTCTTCGCTAACCACCCCTGCGGGGGGTGCTGCAGAGGCCTTGGCTCCACTCCGGGCAGCCGCAGGCCTCCCAGGAAGTGCGTCCTAGCGCCTCGGGTGCCTGGGCCAGTTTCGTCGTGGGTGACTGTTTAGGGGCAAGCACAGGGCATAATCTGGCCCGTGGGACAGGACGGAGAGGCTGCTGGGGGCTGGGAAAAAGGTGTCCTCAGTTGCAATCAACCCCCGAGAAGAGACACCTCTGTGCTGCCCCTGGGCCAATTGTTTGGCTGTGATGCCTGGAGCTGGTGCAACCGTTTTGTAACCAGGAGGCGAGCCAGCCTGGTGGTCAAGCAGGACACAGAGAGGCGGCCATCAGAGAAACACGAGAAAGTAGAACTGGGGCCCTCATGTGCTTCCTGGGGAACCGCCCCCGGCTGCTTGCTTGAGTTATGTGATGGCTGATCTCCTTCCGGTGTAAGCCCGTGGGCCTAGACCTTCCAGTCCAAAGGATCCTAAACGATGTGATCCATGTCCAAAACATGGTGGGCACCAACATGAGCACCAACATGTGCGCCAACATGAGCAAGACCCACATCCATATCTGCCCCATTCTGGAGGCCCCTGGGGTGAATTTGCTGAGAAGGAATGAGAGGGCTGTGCATTCACGTGTAAGAACAAGCCAAAAGGAAGTCACTCGAGCAGATGGGCATTTAAAGCCTCACTACAGAGGGGACCATATGGGCACAGACACACAGCGACTCAGTGTGGGGCACTTGGCGGGTTTACAGGGAGCAGGGGAGCCTGGAGTCACTGCCGTTTCAACAAAATAGTGTTTGCTGACCAGGTCGAGGGGTAGAGGGGGGGACAAAGGGTAAAAAGCAAACCAGAGCGCCCCACCATGAATCTCCCTGCCAACTCCTCGCAGAGCCTGCAGCTCCTCGGTCTCATTAACCCGAAAGGAAATTGGCCTGAGCCCTCTGCTCATCGCCATCCATCATGTCCTGACAGCCCTCATATTACCGTGGCGACTCCTAGAGCATCTCTGGCTGGGGAGCCGGGTGACAAATGCTATTTCTCAGCGCCCGGAGAAAGAAGTCGTTGGAGGGAAGGATTCTTATCTTTTCAGAAATAACTTCAAACTTTGAAACCCTCTATTTTTGACACCATCAAGCTTTGCCCCAACAGCGTACGTGAACCAGGAGCTGCAAAAATAGTGTTGTCAGGACAAGGATGATGGTGTACATGCCACTTACACAG
>PVJN01045677.1:0-16779 GCA_004026805.1 Lasiurus borealis
AGGCTCTCCTGCTTTTTAATTTTTTTCAACAGTAGTTGTTCAGATTGGGCTTGTTTATCTTCTAACTCACTAATTTGATTCTCTGCTTCTTCTAGTGTACTGCTGAAACTTTCCATGGTATTTTTTATTGTAGCTATATTACTTTTGATTTCTTCCTGATTTTTGCATAGATTCTTGATTTTCTCATCCATCTGGTGTACAAACTATATAACCATTACTCTGAATTATTTTTCTGTCTTGTTGCATGCTTCCATTTCACTAATTTCCTTTCATGGTGACTCCGCATTTTTTTTCCCTCTGGGGATTGTGTCATCTCCCCATTCTGACTATCACCAGAAGGTTTAAACATCAAGTTGTGTGGGCCTGGGTTGTGTGAAGTGGGAACTTTGCATCACCCAAGTGTCACTGAAGTGTTCTAACACCAAGATGTGTGGCTGCTGTGGGTTGGTGGGAGCTATACTCACCCAGGATCAGAGTCACAGGCATTCAGTGTGGCCTCATGCAAACACCTAGAATCAGAGACCCCACCTGTGCTGCACTGAAACAGAGACCCTGTTGACATGTGCTGAAAATCTGAGTCTTCTTGCACATGCCAGCAGTCAGAGTTCCCTTGTGAGCTGCACCAAAAATCAAGTATCAGAGTCTCTGTTGTCTGGTATAACCTTGCACCAAGAATTTGGGTCCTTGTGTGTGCATATGCCAGGTATTGGAGTCATTACCTCTTATTGTGAATGCAATGGGAATCAGGGATCCCAGATGCACACATTGAGAAACAGAACCAAGTCACTGATTCTCAGTGCTGTCTCTCACCTGGAGAATCAGGGTTCTGGTCAGTTTGGGGGACTGGTTGCACAGTAGCACTGTGTCCACAGGAGGTCCACTCCTGCACTGCAGAAAAAAGACTTCTGTGTGCACTTGCCCAGAACTGAAGTCAGGGGGTTTTATCACCAGATTGCATTGTGAGGAACAGATTCCCCTGGTCCTCGCATGTGCCCAAGCTCAAAATCCTATAGTGGTGGTGCGGCACTCTGAGAAGGGCAGGTCTAGCAGTTCCTATGGAGCTGCCAGGAGCCTGCAGGGAGGAAGATGGGCTCTGTGACTCACAGAAATATGTGGCTAGAATGTTTGAATTCTTGGTGTCTGTGGATCTGCAGCTGTAGTCACAGATCTCTGTCCCCAGTTGCTGCAGGATCCTGGTTTGTATCTGAGACCAGACTGGGTGGTGCTGAGGCCAGGATCCTAGTCCCAAGCAGCTCTGTTTTTCAAGATGGCAATGTCTCTTTGCCCATGTTGGCTGCCCCAGACTGTCCACAGTGGCAGCAGGGCTCCACCATGTAAGACAGCCCAATTTGGCAGCCCCTTGGAAGACCGCAAGATCAGTCTCTAGCTCATACACACACGCACCACACACATACACACACTCCTCTATCGCTCCTTCACTCTCTCAAACTCTCTCTCTTCCTACCTTCCTTCGGGTCACCATCTTCAGAATCAAGATATACCATTTTTTAAGGAGCACACTTATTAAGTAAGTATGGAACTATGCATGTAGTAGGCACTCAGTAAATATTTTCTGACAGAATAGTAGAAGTCTAAAATGCAGCTATTTTAATAACTTGAATGAAAAGCTTTGAAAGATCCTCAAATGTCCAGGTATCTGCTTTAGTGAATAGATATAAATCATTTGTAATCACCAATATTGATTTTTACTAGGTGTGCTCTATTCTCCTGAGGAGGTTAAGCATGACCCCTGAAACCTTATTTACAATATTAACTTACTTAGTAAACTCTTTCTTGATAGCTAATGTAGTCATAAGATTCTATAGCTCATCATTCAAAGGATTCCAACTTCATAATAAGTTCAATAAATTTGTCTACAAATCAAAGCCTGAAAAGAAGGACTGAAATTTGGAAGGGTCTCCTCATAGTATTGAACCAAAGGTGGGGGTGGTAAAATTTTGAAAACACTTTTTGTTACCTGTTAATTCATTACTGAACATACTTAAGAGATTATTTATTTTTGTCAGAAAATATCGGGTGTCTACTTTGTGCAAGGATTCCAACACAGATCTATATTCAGTTTTATATTAAATGAGCACCTCAGAAATTTGTATGTATT
The DNA here is from genome assembly GCA_004026805.1 of Lasiurus borealis. Classification (NCBI taxonomy): domain Eukaryota; kingdom Metazoa; phylum Chordata; class Mammalia; order Chiroptera; family Vespertilionidae; genus Lasiurus; species Lasiurus borealis. Next base: position 2,120 of record PVJN01045677.1, read on the forward strand.
TAGCTACAAATTGAAGAGAAAACAATATTTTGAAAGACTCTTAGAAGTTCTAAGCTAGAGGCTGACAGAAAAGGGTTCAGAGACAATATGAAACTGGAATAAACCAAGGCAGAATGTGCTAGAGAAAGAAAGAAGAAATGTAACTGTATGTACATCAACCTTTTCCAATATTCCTGAGCATTGGTCCTGTTCATCACAACAAGGAAGTTTAGCTTTCTAAGTAGTAATTGGGTCTTCTGAACCCACAAACTTCAGAGGCCAGGATTTGGTGAGAAATTTCTTGGCATGAGACATTCTAGATTCCCTTTGTATACTCTACCATTTTATTTACTTTCCCAGTGTAGGGGCAAAACATTTCCCTTGGGAAACAGGCTTAGGATAATTGACTTTCATTTATGAGTTCAACATATTGAGCAAACAAGCAGCACTTGACTCTCTTATGGGAGGAAGTTAATGCAGGATATTAAAGTCAGGAAGTTAGAGCAGCAGCAAGACTGAGAATGTTCTTGAAGGTGGATCTTAATTCTCATCCAGATGAACAAAGCATCCAGATAATGAAGTTGTGATGGCCAGCCCTTCTGCAGAGGAAAAGAATGATAAGATATAAGAAACATTTATCTGGATTCCTATCAGCAGTAACAAAAATAAAACTTTCTGATTTTAGTTGGGATGGGGAAAAATTATACCAATAAACATTTACTAACATCCTACTGGACACTCATTTCCTGTGTTAAATATGTGAAGGAAAACGGAGGAAAATAATAGAAAAACTGCAAATTACACCTAGTTTGGAGGTACAGTTTTGTGAGGGATACAATATATGAAACAATTAAAGATAATTGTATACACACACACCATTGTGAAATGACAATGTTATTGAGCACTTATAAAGTGCTGGAGAGACACTTCATATGGATTATCTGATTCAACTGTAATGAAAACATTATGAGAAAATTTTATTATTATAAATACTAGAGGCCTGGTGCACAAAATTCATGCATTCATGGAAGAGGTCCCTCAGACCAAATTGCAAGAGGGACCAGTCCAGGCTGAGGGACCCCACTGGTGCACAATTGGGGCCAAGGAGGGACACTGGAGGTTGGCCAGCCAGGGAGTGACTGTGGGAGGGCTCCAGGGCATGTCCAGCCTGTCTTGCCCAATCCCGATCAGCCTGACCCCAGCAGCAAGCTAACCTACCAGTTGGGGGTGTCTGCTCCCTGGTGGCCAGTGCATGTCATAGTGAACACTTGAGCATCCTTAGCATATCATTAGCATATTATGTTTTGATTGGTTAAATGGCCAACTGGAAGACCAGACATTTAGCATATTAGGCTTCTATTATATAGGATTCTCTTTTTTATAGCTGAGAAAACTGAAGCACTGATAGGTTAAGTTACTTACCTAGACTCACACAAAATGTGATAGAGCTAGAACTCAAAGTCAGGTCTGTCTGACACAAAAGACATGCATTTAACTACTACAATATACTACTTACCTGTAACATAATAAATCCTCTAATACAAACCAAAGATACCATGTTACTGTGACTATTATAGCTTCCTAACTGCTGTAAATTTGACAGGCTCAGTGAAGGAGTCTAGGAGCAGAAAGCTTAAAACAGAAAATGTGAGTGGTGACATAGAAAGCTTTTTGAATGCTACAGGGAGGAGATTAGAGAGTAGCAAGTAGAAGTGATACTGAGATTTTCTCCATTTTCAGAGTCAAATACCAGGATGATGAGTAAAGCTGCAAGAAAATAAATGTCACGGCTATTCAAATGCCTAGCACCATGAGCATATGAGAAGACTATTAGAATGATGGATCAGGGCATTTCGGTTCTTTTGGATATAAGTAAATAAAGCAGGCATAGAAAGTCTAGCAAAGGTTATTTCTTGACTTAGAGGACAAGATGAACATAAGAAGCCAATTAGAAAAATGTAAGTAGTTAAAAAGTAAACTCCTGCCCAAACCAGTTTGGCTCAGTGGATAGAGCGTCGGCCTGTGGACTGAAGGGTCCCAGGTTCGATTCCGGTTGGGGGCATGTACCTTGGTTGCAGGCACATTCCCAGTGGGGGGGGGTGCAGGAGGTGGCTGATCGATGTCTCTCTCTCATCCAACTTTCTATCCCTCTCCCTTCCTCCCTGTGAAAAATCAATAATATATATATATATATTTTTTTTTTTAAGTAAACTCCTCATTCAAACAGGCATTGTGGAGACTACTTTTTTGTAGAATGGTTTATTAATGGAATGTTTTCTGAATTCCACTTATCTCAGATTTTTGCTATTAAGCAATAGCCCCAATTAGACTATTTATTGGTAGGGTAAATAAAAACTAAAATATTTATACAAATTATTTAGATTCTCTAATTTTTATATGAAATATTTTGACCATTGGGTCCAAAAGTATGAGTTCGTTATTCTTTGCACAACTTACCAGGATAATTGTTGCCATTCTTCACATTTAGGCTAGATATGTCACATAATGACACATCACATATCACTTGGCCCAAGATATTTCCTGGCCTCTTTCATCACCTGTCATGTTGACAAATGGAACAGAACAGGAAGAAAAAAAGTATTTGGCACTAAAGAATATACTTGAATTAGAAATATTTCTCACCATGTCTCAATAATGCCTATCTTGCAGTCTATTTCTGGGTCTTAATAATGTTTATTTCAGGCATCTCAGCAGTGTATTACTTCAGGTTTCAATAGTGCCCATCTCCAGGTTCAAGGTACAAAAACAAAAATAATAAAATCACACCCCTGGACACCAAGGGTTTCTAACATTAATGTGCAATTCTTTCGCAAGATATGTTCTAAAGAAAAATAAACTTTTAAACCTAATTTTCTTACTATGTGGCGCAAACTTGAATTACTTTAAGGAAAAATCTACTTGCAGAGAGTTGACAAAAAAACTTCCTCTATTGGTAGAAAAGCTAGTATAGTGCCAGTTAAGGATTTCTTGTCTGTCCTTTAAAAGACTATTTCTGGGTACTTTTCCTCCTCGCCAGCCTAGATGCTCTCAGATATTACTTTCAGGAGCAGACTTGTGTGTAATTATAGCAAGGGATGGCCCAAATAGTGAGGATTGGACTATCAAGATATACCTACCAACAACTCCTGATATGCATCATTAAACAATTGTCCGTGATATCAGCCTGATATAATTTTGGAGAAAATAAAGATCTAAGAGCATATTGGAATATTACGTTTTTGCTGCTCAAATATTTTCTTTGACAATATTATGTATCATTTTGGGAGTTTGGAAGAAAGAATAGCACTGGGCAGTTACTTGACACATCCATCACCTCACATAGTTACCTTCCTTTTTGTAGTGAGGATGCTTGAAGTCTACTTTCTTAGCAACTTTCAAGTATACACTGTACTATTAACTATAGTCACCATGTGGTACATCAAATTATCACAATTTATTCATTTTATAACTGAAAGTTTGTATCCTTTGATCAACATTTCCCCATTCCCCACCACCACCCTTGCCTCCATGCCTTGTAATTATGGTCCTACTCTCTCTCTGGTTGTATAAGCTCATCAATTTTAGATTTCAAGTGTAAGTGAGGTCATACAGTATTAGTTTTTCTATGATTTATTTCACTTAGCATAATGCCCTCTAGGATTATCCACGCTGTTGCAAATGGCAGCATTTTCTTTGTAAATTTGAATACTAATCCACTTTCTATATGTATATACCCCATTTTCTTTATCTGTTGGTCCATCAATGGACATATAGGTTTTTTCCACATCTTGCCTATAATGAATAATGCTGTGATGACATCTCTTTGAGATAGTGATCTCATTATAATACACACACACACACACACACACACACACACGTGGGATTGCTGGATCATATGGTATCTGATTGTTATAGCAGGATTATTGCTCTCCTTATCAAGCTGTATATCTCCTCCTTCCACCATTCTTCAGATTCCTTCTCACCACCCCTTTTCTAAGAGGTTTTCCTGGATTATCTCTAGAAGGTATTGAGTTTGGGCTTCTATTCTCACTCCCTAGTTATCCTGCTAAACTTGCAATTTTATTATTGTACTTTTGCAACTATTAGTATCTCAGAGGTAGTATGAGGAAATATGTTTTTGCAGTTTTATTTTATTTTGGGTACCAAATCATTTTCCATGTTAGTAAATACCTTTTGGTGATTATAAGGACATAAGATAATTAATACCAAGCAAATTCTTATTAAGGGAATATAAGGGAAAGTGGGGGGAAGATGTATGTTTAATTAGATTTTCTGGGTAATTAAAGGTTAAGAACTAAACTGTTTTCCATTATGTTTTCTAAAAAAAAAATCTGCTAACATATCAACATTCACTGTTGTAACTTAGTAAATCAAGTATAATGATATACGTACTTGAATCACACTGCATTGATAGTGAATCTTTCAGAGCCTCTGGTCATTATTTTGAGCATTAATTCTGATTGGTCATGACTACAGATAAAAATGAAGAAGAGAGACAGAATAGGACTTGATGTATTCTGAGCCCAGGATATCTTCTGAAAATTGTTTTCTGACTGAGCTTGTTTCATTATCTATCTTTTTCCCACAAAAGCAAAATGAAACAAAATAGAGTTGTATAAAAAAACATATAGAGTTGTATTAAAAACATCAGAAAATTGAAAGCTCTAGATAGTTGGATATCCACTAATGACAGTTTTGCAGAGACTCACATTGAAGAGAGTTCAACAGTCCCACAGAATTGTGTTTTCCAATGCTTCATATGCAGAGAATGCTCTTGATATGCAGTTACTAACCCTGAGCTTTGAGCGAATGTGACAGGGTGAACAAAGGTTACAGTGATCCATTCATTCTCTTTTCTGATTCCTTTTAAGACAAAGGGCAAGAATTTGTCAAACTTTTGCTTAAGAGCTTGTTATATTCTGACAGTGAGAGCTCTTTCTCTCAGGACTGGGGCTGCGTCTGTTACCAGATTACTGGCCCAATATAGAGATTGCAAATGTCATCCCAGCAATGGATCATAAACCACTAGATCTACCAGGGGGAAAAATGAAGGGAGGAAGGAAAGAAGAATGGGATGGATGAGGGAAGAAAAGAAAAAGAAAATCCCTCCAAAGCCTATACCCCAAATAAAATTCTTACTTGGTATTCCCATTTCAAGAAATGACATGAATTCATTCTTGGAATTGCTTAAGCGAAAAGTCTGGGATTCATCCTTAATTCCTTCCTGTCCTTCATGCCCTCTTCAAATGCAATTCATCCCTCATCTGCAATCCATGTCATTTTATTAGAGTAAACTTTTCATTAAAGTATAATATGTATATAGAAAAGGGCAAAAAGATATATCAATTCTACTATGTAAAAAAAAAAAAATTAAATTAATCCACCACACTCCAACCCAGCTTGATCCTAGTCACCACCTATTGCCTGGATGATTGTATCAGCTTTCTCACCTGTTTTCTTACTTTCCCTTTTACAGGTCAGTCTCCATATAGGACCTTGGAGGATTTTTTCAAATTGTAAATCAAATCATGCCTTCTACAAACTCACCTCCTATCATACTTTCCCCCACTTGACTCATCTATTGCCCTCCAGCCACAACTATTATTATTGTTTGCTTTTTTGTTTTCATTTTTTCCGGGATTCGTGTGTATGTGTCTGACTCAAGGTTATTCACATGCTGCCTTTATACCTGTAATAATTCCCCTTTGATGATCTCAGCTTAAATATGATGAAAGAGAAATCTTGATCATCTTACCAAAACTAGGCCACCTCTCCAGGCATATTATTATTTGTATTGGAACCCTATATTACCGCCAATAGCATTTATCAGAATAATAATTTTGCAGTTATATTTTTAATTTATTGAGGTGATTTTATTTTTAAGAACACCACCACTACTAAGGTATAAGCACTGGGAACAATCAGACCATGACTTTCTTGCTCATGATTTTATTTCCAGTGCCTACTTAGTCCACTATATGATGCATAGTAGGTGTTCAAATATATGTGGTGGGTGAAGAAATGAGTAAAAGAGAGGATGGGAGAGGTTCTAGGGAGCTGGTGTACCTTTCAATTTGAAGGCACCAAGGAGCATGCTAGTAAGCCAAACGCGAAAATGAAGTCCATTCCATTATTCATTAATGAGACTTGGGATTGAATGATAAAATTCTAATGATGTTAATGTCAGTTTTGAATGCTGGCTGGCAGTCTCTAAAGACAAGGAGAAATGATAATAGGATACTGCAGTTTAATCCTCCAATTAAAAAGCAGCTGTCACTCCCAGAGACAACTCTAGTTGCTGATTAATTTTCCTTATAAACTGTAATTATATTCTACTACCTTAGGCACTCTAAATATTTGGGATATTGCCATAATGGTAGACTTTCTTTTACACAAACTTAGTGTATTAACAACCAAGAGTGGTACAAAGGGTGAATTATGAAGAAATTATTTCATGTCACAGAAGCATTCTTAATAAGATTCCTTTGAACAGCCAGTTCCCTGAGTAGACTTAAAATAGAATTTTGTTCTTTTTTTAAATATATTTTTATTGATTGCAGAGAAGAATGGAGAGGGATAGAATAAGATAGAAACATCAATGATGAGAGAGAATCATTGATCAGCTGCTTCCTGCACATCCTCCACTGGGAATGGAGCAAGCCCACAACCTGGGCATGTGCCCTGAATGGGAAACAAACAGTGACCTCCTGGTCCTTAGGTTGACACTCAACCACTGAGCCATGCCGGCCAGGCTGTAATTTTATTCTTCAAAGAAACAGACCATCAAACCTTAGAGGGAAGGTAGGAGAGGGTTGGGGTAAGAGAGAGAGATCAACCAAAGGAATTGTGTGCATGCATATAAGACTAACCAATGGACACAGACAACAGCGGGGTGAGGGCATGAGTAGGGGTTTAGGGAGTGATGGGGGGATAAGGACATGTGTCTAATATCTTAATAAAGAAATTTTAAAAAATGCATGGCTTAACTGTACCCTTTTAGAGACACATTGTCATTATCCAAAGCAAAACAGCAAAGGGAGCTTTGCTTTATCCCCTGGACACAAACTGAGCCTTCAGCCTAGAACACCAACTAAACCAAGCCCCTAACTTTGGCTTCACACTTATTCCTAATTCAGGCCACAACTCAGACTAATTTTTTAAAAATATATTTTATTGATTTTTTACAGAGAGGAAGGGAGAGGGATAGAAAGTCAGAAACATCTATGAGAGAGAGACATCGATCAGCCGCCTCCTGCACGCCCCACACTGGAGATGTGCCCGCAACCAAGGTACATGCCCCCGACCAGAATCAAACCCGGGACCTTTCAGTACGCAGGCTGACGCTCTATCCACTGAGCCAAACCGGTCTTGGCCAGACTAATTTTTAATCCTATTACAGCTCAGGGGATAAGACCCGATAGCCTTTCCACAAATATGGGTCTTTGAGCTTTGGGATGGGGGAGGTTGTTGGGAGGGGGAGCTATGTTCATTACTCACTGCTTAACCCATCCCTGCTGCTAAGGGGAAAAACAACTCTAAATGCACATCCTACTGCTTGTGAGTCAGGAATGTCATTTTCATTTATGAATGATGAAACATTATTTTTCTCTAACATTTCCAGTGAATAACTTTACATACATTTCTCCCCAATTTCCATTGGAATTTGATGCCATGGAAGCAATCCACTTCATGTCTCCAGAGCGTAGCAGAAACTCTTTCTTTTTCTTACAGGTACTTTCAGATCAATAGCTCTGAATTCCCCCCCTCCCTCCAATTATGTTCCTGGTGAAACCCACCCGAATTTAGGGTTTTATGGAGAGATATGCTGATTTGAATTCTGATGTTATTTTAAGGTTTGGACTCACATTTCTATTGAGTCTTAAAAGCGGAGTTTCAGGAGTTCAGAGAAACGTCCTAGCCATGTCCCCATTTAGACATATTTATCTCTCACTTGGATACTCCCAAAGGCAGATTCATCACCAGTTATGTCAAGGGAAAGAGTAGAAAAGAGCAGGGAAAATGCTCTCCTATTCACTCTCCGTGGCATAGTTTCTGATTCCGCTATAGCTATTAAGTAAATACACCTAGTAGAACAAAACAGAAATTTTGTTCCAGAAGGGAAAAGACAGGGCCTTTGAACTTTACTATAATGTATTTCTGGTACTATGGCTCACCTCCAGTAGCATGGCTCTTTTCCTCAGGTCTAAAAAGTGTCCCTCACAGATATGAATAATCTGATCTTGATCAAAGAATTTATCCTCCTGGGATTTGAGAGTCTCTGTAGGATACAGTTTTCTCCTTTTAGGATATCTTGGGAATCTACATAGTGACTTTGCTGGGGAATATTTTCATACCCTTATTGTCATTTCCCTTGATCACATACTTCAACCCCCCTGCACTTTCTATTTAATTTCTCTTTTCCTGAGATCTGGTACACTAATTCCATTGTCCCTGAGATGCTAAAGACTTTTCTATTGGGTTCTGAGGTGATTTATTTTGCAGGTTATATGGCTCAGTTTTACTTCTTTGGTTCCTTGGTGGTAGTTAAGTGCTTTCTCCTGGCAGCCATGTTTTATGACCACTACCTTGTTATCTGCAGCCGTCTCTGGTGCCCATTCCTTATGAACCTCCACACATGTATTCTACTTTAAGGTGGGTGTGGGTCTTGGCTGGTTGTATTCCTAACCCTGTGGTCCCTGTCAGCATGACTTTCCATTGCCATTATGTGCAGTCTCTGAGATTGACCACATTCTCACTGACCTGACTGCCATGCTGAAGCTGGGCTATTCTGAGCCTGAGACAGAAGAAAAAAATGACCTTCCTCCTGGTCTCCTTTGTCATCATGGCGTCCTATCTGTTCAGTATAGCCTGCAATAACCACATTTTTGCTACTATCATCAGAATTCTATAAGCTGCAGATAAGCAATGGACCTTCTTCATTTACTACTCCCACCTTACAGTGGTCACTCTGTACTAAGGAACATCGTGAACAATGTATGCCATTCTCACAGCAACCCAGGCTGCTGCCCTTAATAAGATCTTCTACCTACATGACACCATGTTCACTCTCATGATCAATCCCATCATGTACAGTCTGAGAAACAGGATGTTAAAAATTTAGCAAGGGGGCTAATGAGTCACTAGGCATATGTTATGTGTACATAATAGCCCTTACCAACCCCAGGGAGACCCTTTTCCCAGAGCAGCTTGGGATTCCATAAAGGAGAGTAGATACTAGGCTGAATACTGGGAAATTCAGACCACTGCTCCTCCCTCCTTCAAGGGAAATGACCAGCGGAGCAGGGACCCTTCCTCAGGTGCTTCAGTCTAATGCCCTTGGGACCTCCAGGTTAATCCTTGTATAGTAAAATTAAGTTTGCCATACACATGTGACCCTATCAGGGTATACCATGATATATATATATATATATATATATATATATATATATATATATATATATATATATATATTTTTTATGAGAATATTTGACAGATCAACATCTTTATCTCTATATGTGTATGTTATAGAAATATCTGTTGGTGCTAGGCTTTTGGTTATATTATTTAAAAGTGCCATGCACACACACACACACACACACACACACACACACACACACACTAACACACCCACAAGCACTGTACACTTATCTTCACTTCATACAAACTTATTCTCTAATGCTTCCTCTTATACTCTCTTCACTTCTGCATAATAATAATGTCCTTTACTGTGTCTTTTCTCAGGGTTAATGTATATTCACTTTGCCTTCTGTTGTGTCTTTTATCATCCACCTCTCCATCTTACCATCTCTAAAATCCTAAAATATTTATTGACTATTTCATTCACTTGAACATTTAGTTAATCAAGCCCCTTGAAAACTGGAGTAACATCATTCGTATTCCTCCTAATGTCTTTTAACATGATGCTCTGCACAAAGCAGATACAAAATAAGTATTTATTGATTGATTAATCAATGACTAATTAATACAATGGATTTTTGGTGGATGAAGAGGGTGAAATAAATCACTTTTTCTGCCTATACTGGCTTCACCTTCCCAGTTTCCCCTCATGCTTATAGACACTCCCAGCTCCCTTCACATGCAGCTCTAACTAAGCACCCCCCCCCAAACTTTGCTTCTTGGCATACCCTCTCATCTACCCTCCCTACAATGATCATATATATCTTTCTAAAATCCAAATGTTATCCTACCTTTTCCCTATTTATCACTTTCCATAGTTCTCCAGTGGCCTAGGATGGAGTTGGAGCTCTTCAGCTTGGCTTTTGGCCATTTGCTGAGCTCAATCCTCACGTCTCTTTCTCCCCATTGGTGCCCCAGGCGTACCAAACTTCTCAAATAGACTTGGAAGCTCCTTAAATGCAAGGTCATATGCTCACTGTGTTTCTCCCAGATCATCTAGATTCAGACTTGAACAAAAAAGTGGTTGCTCAAATAAGGTGCCCTCAATGGAATTGTAATGAAATCCCCACCTTCCTTTCCTCTTTGTTTTCATTTATTGTCTTCTGGCCTATGAACTACTTTGGTTTGAGGAAAATGTTTTCTTGAATGGCTGTCAGTAATGTGTGTGTGTGTGTGTGTGTGTGTGTGTGTGTGTGTGTGTAACCTCATTTCACCTACCCACTCTCCAGATAGGTACCAGCACAGATAGACTTGTTCCAAACACCCCCCCAACACACATACACACACACACATACACACACACACACCTACAATATGAGTCAAAGAATGCCAAGCAGTTTGGAAAACACTTTCCCAGCTGGTTCTTCTTACTCCTTTCCCAACCACACACAGAGTTCCTTTCCTTATAGGGTATAATTATCTCTAATCTAGTTTTAACTTCTTGAAATTACCCTCAATTAACAAATAAGGACTGCAAAACACACTCCTTGTGATTAAAACCTGGATCCTGAGTAGAAGTGTAATTACTTTTTGCCTTTTGTGCAGATGCAGAGTGGAAATGCTTCATCTGCCCCATTCATGCATGTCTTTTTATTACCTTGGGTCTAGATTTCTGAGCTAGGTTGAGGAATTTTTTAGTGTGTTGGCCAATGGGAAATTTTAAAAAGTTTCTACTACTCTAAGATTAATTAAATTTAGAAACCTTCAACAACTTCTCATTGCCCTTAGAATAAAATCCAAATGCCCCATGAAAGTGAATAACATTTCTGTCACAATATCCAAAGACATGTAGCACATCTAGAGCACATTTATGTCCAAAAAGATAAAACTCTTGCCTCAGTCTCTAGTCTAATTTTTGCTGCTTTTTGCTCTCCGACTCCTTTCTTCCCTGAATTTCTTCAAAGCTGCTTGCCTCTTTAGATCTTTTACATATGCTCTATATGCTCTGCTTTCTCCCCTTCCTCACTCCACTTTTCACCTGGCTCATTCTTTGGGTTCCACCACTCAGACTCTTTATGATAAGCTCTTAAAGCACCCTGACTTTTACATGTTTTCATTATAAATTTCTCACCATTGCAACTGAATAATCTGAATGATAGATATAGACATACACACACACACACACACACACACACACACACACACACACACACATGGATAGGCAAAGGTAGGTTTCCAGTTGTTATACAAATAAATAATACAATAATTAATAATTAAGTATACAAAAATAAATGCTTCTCTATCTAGACTATATAATTAGCAAAGGTAGGATCTCTCTAGGTTTTATTTGAATTCTACATCCCCATTACTCATCACAATGCTTAATACGGGATAATTGTAAAGTAAATATTTAATAAAAGAATGAAAAAGAGCCATTTAAAGTTATTTTATTTATTTGATAAAGAATCATATTGTTATCATTCACACGGTGGTTACTTAATCTTCTTGTGGGCCAATTAGTTTCACTCTGTTCCCCAAACTACCACATAACTGTGTATTTCCCAGCAACATAATCTCACAAATACATGTAATTTCCCTGAGGCAACAGAAAAAAAGGTGTATGTCTCAGGACCACGTATTCCTACTAGTAAGAAACATTTCAAAGTGCACATTCTGCTCACAGTAGTAGTGCAGTTTCTCTACTGAATACAAAAGACAACAGTTACCCAGTGTTTTGCCTGATACACTGACGCTGCAATGTGGATAGATTTTTCTCTGTTTAGTGAAACATTGTTAATGATTGGACAGAGTAATTAATAGCAAATCAGATTAAATTTTCATTTCTCTGTACAAGCCAACGAGAAAAATTTCCCTCATTAACCTGAACAATACAAACTGTCATACTAGATTAGAAGAGCTTCGGCTTCAATTTATACCTTAACCCCCACTGCTTTGGTCAGATGGCTTGCTGGTACCTCAGTAGTTGCTCAGGAGAGAGGAAGAGAAAAGTTTAAATGGATAAATCACGGGCAATGAAAAGCAAAAACAAGCTTCAGGCTTGGCCTAAAGGAAGCTTACCAGCAGTACCTGACTCAACATCGGGAACCTGTACACATTAGCATCTATACAAAGGGTGCTGGATAGGAAGTGGGCAAGGCTGCATGGCTCTTAGGACAGTGGCACTAATCATGAAAGATTATAGTTGTGTTCCAGAACAGTATATCTTGAGATAGAACTGCAAATAGAGGACCTGCATAACACTTCAGGACTTCAGGAAGAAATGGGCTGCCAAGAGTTAGATAGGTATAAGAAACCCAGCCAAATTGATTTAGTTTCAGAGTGGGATTCCTATGTTAATTGCCATACAAACCAAGAATAGAGGCAAACAACATTCAGGGCTTTCTGGCAAGATCCACCAAGATTTCTGAACTTTAACCCCTTTTCTGTTTCTTCCTCTAAAGCTCCACAGGATCTTTGCCTTCTGTGCCCAACTATATCTGTAGTGCAAGATCAATGCTGCCATAAATGTGAATGAAGGCACAAATAAAGTGTGCAGACATGGTGTCTAGTCGCACAATTCTTCTATCTGGTCAACAGTGGGGTTTAATAAAGCTAATATCAAACTGTGTTTCACAGCACTACTAAAGTAATAGGATGGTTATGTGACAAACCCATCAGAATTTATATATCCAAATGAGATTTATCCCCTCCAAAGAAATCCCCTGGGAAACTATACACTTATTGCATTACACTGAAACAAAATTACTGGAACTTCTTTTTGAGTATTTTATTCAGATCCGTAGATACATTATTTTAGATTTCAAGGCTGAGGCTAACTTTTATCTATTGAGGATGGATTTGCTTTCTACAAATAGTTAAAAGTCTAAACTTTGCTTGATAAATAACTTTGGAGATTAAATAGTACCATTCAAATAAGTTTCAAGCAATTAAATGTTGTCCAGAATCTAAAGATCAGACAGGCCTGCAGGGCTTACCTAAGGTCTAAGAAGAGCCTACTTATTATTTAAAAAAAAAAAGGCCCAAACAGATTACTAAAGTGTCAGGAAGACCTGATAGTGTCAATAGTAGAGGTCATGGCAAGAAATGGGCAGAAGGAATTCAGAACTCCCAAAAGCAGATAGAAATATAATATTTAAGTAAGGATTAGAGAGGCCTGAAGAAAGGCAAATCAAAACTCCAATCTCAAAAACAAAAACAAAACAAAACAAAACAAAAAAAAAACTCCAATCTCAAAAAAAAAAAAAAATCCAACCTCAGGAGGAATCAATTATCAGTTGGGGAACCAAACAAGAGATTTTGATTCTAGAATAGACTTGTAGGAAATTAAATAGGATCCAAAACACATTTATGGAATGATAAAGTCAGAGTAAGCCTAAATTTTTAATGTATCTACTGTGCAAGTTTAATATTGTTCAAAGATCCAAGGACAGAAATAAATCCACAGGGATTTTTCAATGCCCCAGGCACAACTAAAATTGAAAAATGATTTGCCAACTACAGCATTATTGTGGTGAAGAAACCAATCATAATTCCTCCAATATTTTAGAATGTCTATCCTATTAAACTAAACTGACCATTGAGAAGTGAATTCTGCATGGACAGTATCATCATTTATTAGCATAATAGCATTAGTCCATTATCCTCATCTGTGGTCAGATTCTGCACCTATTTAGTCTCTGGAATGCTGTAGTTTGCCTCTGAAGATTCTAGCAGGTTTTTTTTCTTGGTCATACTAGAAAAAAAATTTTCCATCCTGGTTACTACTCTGTTTGAGAATTCCTTGTTTTATTGAGCATCCCTTGCAAGTTCAGAACAAATGTCAACTCCTTCCTGTATTTATTTATCACTCAAAATACATTGACATCTTTTCAGAAACTTTTCTTGTGTTTAGTTTTCTTCCTGAACAAAGTTAGCTTTTTTCATTCAAATTGTATTATTCAATCATCATTCTTACAATTGCAAAATATTAAGACACTTATTGAAGTAAATCTGATCTTTTCAATGTTTTCATTGATCCTATGGATGAATAAGTGACCAATTCATGCATCATCATAGACACATTTCATGTCAGTTCTAATTATTGCTCTTGATATTATTCACCTCTCATAAGTATCCCTTAACACATAAAGTATCTCACTTGCAAATTCATTTTACACAATATCTGATATTGATCCTTGCTCCTCGTGCATGGCAAACTGCGGCTCTGTTGACTAATGAGTTTGCCGACCACTGCTCTAAACAATAGCCATTCTTTTTTTTTTTTTTTTTTTTTTTTTTTTTTG
>PVJN01045678.1:0-16782 GCA_004026805.1 Lasiurus borealis
TCCTCTTTCTTTTTTTAAATACATTTTTATTTATTTCCGAGAGGAAGGGAGGGGGAGAGATAGATGGAAACATCAATGTTGAGAGAGAATCATTGATCAGCTGCCTCCTGTACACCTCCCACTGGGAATCGAGCCCGCAACCCAAGCATGTGCCCTTGACTGGAATCGAACCCGGGACCCTTTAGTCTGCAGGCCGATGCTCTATCCACTGAGCCAAGACGGCTAGGGCTTTCCCCTCCTCTTTCTATCAGTGAAGTTTCAGGGCAGGAAGCAGAAATTGCTCCAGCTGATATTGAACTCGAGTTGGAAGAGGCGAGTCCGTTCTCAAAATGGAGGTAAAACCACTGCCCGGTTGCCCCCAGCCCGACTCTGCCCCGTTGCCGCCACCATGGGGGAGGGGCAAGGAGGAGGGCCATGATCCTAAGGAACCAGAGCAGATGAGAAAACTGTTTATTGGTGGTCTGAGCTTTGAAACTACAGATGACAGTTTAAGAGAACATTGTGAGAAATGGGGCACACTCACAGAATGGGTGGTGATGAGAGACCCCCAAACAAAATGTTCCCAGGGCTTTGTTACTTATTCTTGCGTTAAGAGAGGGATGCAGCAATGTGTGCTGGACCACACAAGGTTGATGGGCGTGTAGTGGTGCCAAAGAGAGCTGTTTTCAGAGAGGATTTTGCAAAACCTGGTGCCCATCTGACAGTGAAGAAAATTTTTGTTGGTGGCATTAAAGAGGATACAGAAGAACATAATTTGAGAGACTACTTTGAAAAATATGGCAAAATCGAAACCATAGAAGTTATAGAGAACAGGCAAAGTGGGGGGGGGAGGATTTGCTTTTATAACTTTTTAAAAATATATTTTATTGATTTTTCACAGAGAGGAAGGGAGAGGGAGAGAAAGTTAGAAACATCGATGAGAGAGAGACATGGATCAGCCGCCTCCTGCATGCCCCCCCCCCCCGGGGATGCGCCTGCAACCAATGTACATGCCCTTGACCGGAATCGAACCTGGGACCTCTTAGTCCGAAGGCCGATGCTCTATTCACTGAGCCAAACCGGTTTCGGCTGGATTGTCTGAGTTCTTATTCAAAATCCCAAAGAACACACTGTCGTTCTATGTGTTTGCTTGAACCTAAATCACGTTGGTATGAGCTAATTTGTTTGAAGGACCCAGGATGAGAATTTTAGATGATAAGGTTATATATGTACACACACACACACACACACAGACACACACACACACACCAATGTCTACTGTTTTGCGCCAGCCTAGCGCTTACAATTTCATTCAAGCCCTAAGTATATACCCCGCTGTTATTTCTTTGGCAGTTGAACATTGAATTCAAGGTTCTTTTGTTTTCAGAAGAACTAAGCAAAACAAGCAATAAAAAGGGGAGTGGGGCGTGCTAGTGTTTGCATATGCTCTCTGGTTGCTCTAATTCTGTGCCTCTGTGCATTAATATCTGGATGCATGCAATGCCAGCATGGAAATCGGTCTTCACAGATACTGCAGTTTTCCAGAAAACACTCACAAACCAATAAACGTAACAGACAACATGCCATTTGTTAATGGACGTGTGTGAATAAGCAGCTTAGAAAATAGGCAAATGTTAGAAAATGGTTAAGTCTTCACAACTTCAAGTGTGGTTATATAAATGGACACTGTCCGTGTTTAAAACTTAAACATGGGTACCTGGTCAAAATAATGCTTGGGAAACATTTTATTAAAATTGAGCTAAATTGTCTAAAGTTCTTTTATTCATATAATAAAGGTTGAAGGAATGGGAGTGATTAACAAAAAAAAAGAAAAAAAAAAAGAAATTGCTCCAGCTATCTTACACAGAAAGGGATTTTGTACAAAGAATTAGAACCATACAACCATCTGAGGGGCTAGAGGGGCGTGTTCTGAGCGGGCTCCCCAAGACATTTAGCTGCTACCTCTGCCACCATCAGCAAAGTAGGGGAAGAGGCAGTCAGCAGTGTAACTATTGAGTTCCAGAAGACACCACCAGCCCGGCCGGTGCAGCTCAGTGGTTGTACATCGACCTATGAACAAGGAGGTCACGGTTTGATTCCCGGTCAGGGCACATGCCCAGGTTGTGGGCTCCATTCCCAGTGTAGGGCGTGCAGGAGGCAGCCAATCCATGATTCCCTCTCATCATTGATGTTTCTCTTCCTCTCTGAAATCAATAAAGATATCTTTTTTAAAAGAAGAAGACACCACCATAAAGAAGAAGACACCACCATAACAGCCTCAATACTGAGAAGAAAATGGAAGAAACCAGGTATTTATGAAGACCCAGATTTTTCCATTCGATAAATGCGGCTAATTGTGCTGAGAAAAAGAAAAAGGACACCACCATAGTCATGAGCCAAGGACTAGCAAGCTGGGACCTGGAAAGCCATTGCTGCCGCAAGAAGCAAAGGCTGGACATGGGAGCATTGCTGCTGAGGCCCCATCCCCCTTGACCTTGACATCCAGCAGAGAAAGAGCTCCACACAGTAAAAAGATGCTCCCCCCGCACCGCCCCCCCTCCCCACCGCTTTCTTCAGCCTTCCCAATCTTGTGCAAGTGCACCTAAATGGCCCGACTGCACACAGTCTGGGTCTGGGAAACAGCCCACCTCAGCAGTAAGTACAAAGACACATTAAAAGGAGGTGGGAGAGAGTCCAAGCCCAAGCAACCATCCCATTCGTCCCCTCCATTCTTAGTCATCTTTTAGATGGGTCGAACCTGTTTTTCTTTCATTTTCCCTTCTATTTATTTAGAAGCACTATATGAATTTTTTAGTAGTTACCCTAGCTATTTTAACGTGCACTCTTAACAAAGTCTCAAGTTAATCAATAGCTCTGCTCTGGTGGTTTTAATCTCTGGCCACAATTTTTTTTAAAATATATATTTTTTTATTGATTTCAGAGAGGAACGGAGAGGAACATCAATGATGCGAGAGAATCATTGATCGGCTGCCTTCTGCATGCCCCCTATGGGGGATTGAGCCCACAACTTGGGTATGTGCCTTTAACCAGAATTGAACCCGGGACCCTTCAGTCCATGGGCTGATGTTCCATCCACTGAGCCAAACCGGCTAGGGCCACAATTTTTTTTATGTTCCTTCAAGAGGTCATAGCTACTTCCTTTCCTCTTCAGTGAGGGCTGGACCTGGTGATTCAATTTTAAATACATTTTTATTGATTGATTTGAGAGAGAAGAAGGGGGAGAGAGAAAGAGAAACATGGATTTGCTGTTCCACTTAGTTGTGCATTCATTGGTTGCCTCTTGTATGCGGCCTGACCAGAGATCGAACCCGCAACCTTGGCATATTGAGACAATGCTCTAACCAACTAAACCACCCTACCAAGGTGGTGAATATTTTTAATGAATAGAGTGAAGCATAAATGACAGCTGGCAACTTTGAGGAGCAGGTCATAAAAGGCCCCTCTGCTTCCTCTTCCTGGATTGCTCCTCTGGAAGCAGTCGCCATGTTGTGAGGGCACCCCCTGCCCTATGAAGAGACTCCCTGAGGCTCTTCTCATTGGGCCTAGCCAACTTCTGCCCCTTCTTATGCTATCACTCTGCATATTCATCAATGGCTCCCAACCTTCCACTCGCCCACACAACATCCCAACCTCTCAGTGTCTTTTTAAAAAAGATTTAAAAATTGATTTGAGAAAGAGAGAAAGGGAGAAGGCAAGAGTGAGAGAAACATCGATATGAGAGCAAAACACATTATCAACTGCCTCCTGCACACCCTCTACTGGGGACCAAGCATGCAACCCGGGCATGTGCTCTGATGAGGAATGAAACCAGCAACCTTTCAATGCAAGGGTCAGTGCCCAACCAACTGAGCCAACCCTGGCCGAGGCCCAACCTCCCAGTTTCTTGACTTTACCTTCAAACACCTGGATCTCGCCTCAGCCCCCTCTTCTTACCGTTGTGCCTTCCAGACCTCTTCATCATCCACAGAGTTGCTCTGATATGTTAAGATCCAAATTCCAGTCGAAACCGGTTTGGCTCAGTGGATAGAGCATCGGCCTGCGGACTGAAGGGTCCCAGGTTCAATTCCAGTCAAGGGCATGTACCTTGAAAGCGGGCACATCCCCAGTGGGAGGTGTGCAGGAGGCGGCTGATCGATGTTTCTCTCTCATCGATGTTTCTAACTCTCTATCCCTTTCCCTTCTTCTGTAAAAAATCAATAAAAAATATTTTTTAAAAAGATCCAAATTCCAAGTCTCTGAGCATGACCTTCAATCTGTTCCTTCTCGTTTTCCAACTTCCTTCTTTCTACCACTTCTGCATTTTGACCTCCTAGAACTTTCCAGTCCCTAGACCTTGCACCAAAGCTGTTAGATCTCACTTGGCCTTTCTGTCTTTCATAGCCCACTTATGCCTATAGTGTATCTCTTCAACATGCTCAAGTTTCCCCATTAATGGAGGATTCATGTAGAAATGAGGAAGGCAGTTGCATTAGTTGGGATTCTCCAGAGAAACAGAGCCAATAGGATGTGTGTGTGTGTGTGTGTGTGTGTGTGTGTGTGTCCCCCAACCCGCGGGTTAAGTCAACGAGGACCCTAGAGGGGGAGTGGGGATGAAAGGGACAAGAGACACAAGGAATGGAGACCAGACAAAGTTCTGATCAAGTCTTGTTTATTCAGGAGGAGTTCGGGGTATTTATAGGGAGAAGGAGGAATGAGGCCTAGCCCTTAAGACAAAACACCTGGCCTAGCCCTTAAGGCGAAACACCTGACTTACGGGAAAGAGATAGGGTTTGGGGTAATAGAAACCTAGCCCGAGGTTAGTACTAAGGTGGCTGGAGCTTACTACAAAATGGCTGTCAAGCACAACAAGTTTCCCACGTGTGTGTGTGTAAAGAGATTTATCATAAGGAACTAGAGGCCTGATGAATGAAATTCTTGCAAGAGTGGGTCTTCCTTCTGGCCCCTGGGACCCAGGCTTCCCTCCGGCAGTGGGCAGGCACCCGGGACCCGGACTTCCCTTGCAAACCTGGCTTGGCTTCATCTGGAAGGTTGTCCGGAATGATGTTGGGTCTAATTAGCATATTACACTTTATTATTATAGATTGGCTCATGTGACTATGGAGCCTGAGAAGTCCCAGGGTCTATAGTCAACAAGCAGGAAAAAGGCCAATGCCCCAGTTTAAGCAATCAGGCATGAGTGTTCCCTCTTACTCTGTCTCTTTAAAAAAAAAATCTTTATTGATTGCAGAGAGGAAGGAAGAGGGATGAAGAGATAGAAGCATCAACAGTGAGAGAGAATCATTGATCGCCTGCCTACTGCAGGCCCTACACTGGGGATTGAGCCAGAAACCTGGGCATGTGCCCTTGACTGGAATCAAACCCAGAACCCTTCAGTCTGCAGACTGATGCTCTATCCACTGAGCCAAACTGGCTAGGGCCTTACACCGCCTCTTTATTCTATACAGGTCTTCATTGGATTGAATGAGCTTCACCCACATTAGGGAGGAAAATCTGCTTTACTCATTTTACCGATCCAAACATTAATCTTGTTTAAAACACCTTCGCAGCTGAGACTGGTTTGGTTCAGTGGATAGAACATAGGCCTGCGGACTGAAAGGTCCCAGGTTCGATTCCAGTCAAGGGCATGTATCTTGGTTGCAGGCACATTCCCAGTGGGGGGCGTGCAGGAGGCGGCTGATCGATGTCTCTCTCTCATCGATGTTTATAACTCTTTATCCCTCTCCCTTCCTCTCTGTAAAAAATCAATAAAATATATATTTTTTAAAAAGAAGCTCTGGGGACCAGGTTTTCTTATTCACACCCCCAACTTCCCACCTCTCAACTATTATGATGGGACTCAGTCCATGCTCCTGTTACCACCAACCAACTATATAACCCTCTCTTACTGTGTCTTTCTTTTCCTCTTTCTACAAGTACATTTTTACTGGTTTCAGAGAGGAAGGGAGAGGGAGAAAGATATAGAAACATCAATGATGAGAATCATTGATCCACTGCCTCCTGCACAACCCCACTGGGGACCAAGCCCACAACCTGGACATGTGCTCTGACCGGGAATCGAACCGTGACCTCCTGGTTCATAAGTCAATGCTCAACCACTGAGCCACGCCGACCACTTGTGTCTGACTTTTCTACATCTCTTTGCTTCTGCCTAATCTCCTTGGCCTTTAATCCTTCATGGTAATTGCATCTTCTCCACACTGTGGGTTTCTAATCTCTCTGCAGTTTAAGTACCCATGAGAAAGAAGCTTGTTGGCCCAAATACTCACTGTCTCTGCCTGACAAGAGCCTTCATGTCAGGCAACCTGGGGAGGGAACCGACCAGGCTTTAGACTGGCTGTCCTTGGCCAGGTACTTGCCCCTGATCCAGGTAGTAGAGGACAATGCTGGGCAAGCTATGTGATGTACAAAGTAGCCATCTGTTGTGGACTGAATTCTGTGTGTTACCACCACCCCCCCAAATAAAAGAACATATGTTGAAGGTCTAGATCCCCACGTGACTGTATTTGAAGATGGGGCCTCTAACAAAGTAATTACAGTTAAATGAAGCCATGAGGGCGGGGCCCTGATTTGATAGGGTTCGTGTGTTCTTATAAGAAAACAGCAGAGACTGAGTTCTCTCTCTCTCTCTCTCTCTCTCTCTCTCTCTGTGTGTGTGTGTGTGTGTGTGTGTGTCTCAAATATATTTTTATTGATTTCAGAGAGGAAGGGAGAAGGAGAGAGAGAGAAACATCAATGATGGGAGAGAATCATTGCTCGGCTGCCTCCTGCATGCCCCACACTGGGAATCGAGCTTGCATGTGCCCGGAGCAACCACTGAGCCACACTAGCTGGGCCCTCTCTCTCTCTCTCTCACGTCAAGAAGAATGCCTTCACCAGAAACCAGCCCTGCTTGATCTGGGACTTCCAGGTTCCAGAATTGTGAGAAGTAAACATCTCTTGTTTAAGCCCCCGGCCTATGGTATTTAAAAAATTGATTTGAGCTGAAATCGGTTTGGCTCAGTGGATAGAGCGTCAGCCTGCGAACTGAAAGGTCCCAGGTTCGATTCCGGTCATGGGCATGTATCGAAACATCAATTGGCTGCCTCCCATATGCATGCCAACCAGGGACTGAACCCACAACCTAGGCATGTGCCCTGACCAGGAATCTAACTGGCAACCCTCAACCAACTGAGCCATGCTGGCCAGGGCAGTCTAGGGTATTTTGGGGGTGGCAGCCAAGCTGACTAAACACGATCTATGTGTAAATCTCTGGCTAGAGGCGCTCCCACAGCAGCAAGCTGTGTTTTGGTAGGCATTATTTTTTACCTTCACCTGAGGAATGAGGATATTTTTCCATTGATTTTTTTAGAGATAGTGGAAGTGAGGGGGGGAGGGGGAAAGAGAGAGAGAGAAATACCAATGTGAGAGAGACACATCAATTGTTTGTCTCCCACATGCAACCCAAGCAGGGGAGGGGATCAAATCTGAAACTTAGGTAGGTGCCCTTGATCTGCAATTGAACTGCACTTGCAACTATCCAATGTGTAGGTCGATGCTCTAACCACTTAGCCATGCCGGCCAGGGCTCTTGGTAGGCATCTTGCTTGGTCTGTCCAATCTCACCATACTTAAGTTGCCTCTTCTCTTATCTTTCCTACAAACCCTCAGGGTTTGAACAGAATTGCCCATTTGACTTATCTTTTGTTTTTGTTTTATAATCCTCCTCTGAGGATATTTTTTTCATTAATTTTTAGAGAGAGTGGACAGGAAAAGTGGAGAGAGAAAGAGAGAGAAACATCAATGGGGGAGACACATCGATTGGTTGCCTCCCACCACAGCCGTAACTCAGGCCAGGGATTGAACCTGCAACCCAGGTATGGGCCCTTGATCCAAAATTGAGCCTGTGACCCTTTGGCGCACAGGCCAAAGCTCTAACCACCGTGCCACGCCCACCAGGGCTCATTTGACTTCTCTGCTCTCCCTCACAGCTGCATAAAGTGCTGCCAGAGAAAACCACATCAGTATGGAGACAGGTATCACTAGGGATTCCTAGGCTCCAAGCAAGCTGGCTTGTGAGTACCACAGTCCTGCCACGTGACCCCGGCCTGCCTGCCTCTCTTTCCACTCAGTTGCTCTTCCAAACTTTCTCCACATACTGTTGTCTTGGAAACCAAGAGGCCAGATTAAACCCATGAGTTTACTTTCTCTTCTTCCTGAAACCTCACGAAAATGACATTAAATGACTTTTTAAAAGCGAAAATTCCCAAGGGCAAAAATAACAGGAGATGAGATAACAGCAACAAGATTGTGCTAGCTGAGCAGTAACCACTGTAGCAAATCCAAGGAAGTTGGGGGCAGTGGGGACAGCTGAGCAGCAGCTGAATTCACATGGCAGAGCTCACACATGGCTTAAAAACCAGCAAAGGAAATGGGAGTGAATGTCAAGCTGCAGTTGAAAATCTGTTTCAGACACAGTTAGAGCCCGGCCCGCATAGCTCAGTGGTTGAGCGCTGACCTATGAACCAGGAGGTCAGGGTTCGATTCCCAGTCAGGGCACATGCCTAGGTTGCAGGTTCGATCCCCAGTGAGGGAAGTGCAGGAGGCAGCCAATCAATGATTCTCTTTCATCATTGATCTCTCTCTCTCTCTCTCTCTCTCTCTCTCTCTCTCTCTCTCTCCTTCCTTTCTCTCTAAAATAGATTGGGGAACACCAATAACAGCTTTAGGGTTACCACACTGAAAACAAGGAGACTTAAATAAATATTTACCTACTGCACGTGGAGCACTCTTGCCCTACACAGCTCATTGAGTGCTGACTGCCAGCCTAGGAATTAGACTGAAGCTCTTTCTCTGGGCTACTTGACAATTCCAAGAGGAAGGAATTAAAGAGAGTAACATTGGGCCTGGCTGGTGTGGCTCAGTGATTAAACATTGACCTATGAACCAGGAGGTCACGGCTCAATTCTCCATCAGGGCACATGCCCAGATTGAAGGCTTGATCCCAAGTAGGAGGTGTACAGAAGGCAACCAATCAATGATTCTCTCTCATCATTGATGTTTCTCTCTCTCTTTCTCTCTCCCTTCCTCTCTGAAATCAATAAAAATATTTTTTTGAACAGAGAGTAACATTGGTATAGCCCACTAAAACAGCCTACTAGTAGGTACATCACCCTAAAATGAAACTCATAATTGACAAGCACACTCACCCCAATAAGCTTTTTAGTGTCTTATTCTTAAATGTGAGACAACAACCAAAGATCACTAGACATCAGAGGAAGACTGTCACACAAAAACATAAAAGATAGCCCTAGCTGGTGTGTCTCAGTGAATAGAGCATCGGCCTGCAGACTGAAGGGTCCCAGCTTCGAGTCAGGTCAAGGGCATATGCCCAGGTTGTGGGGTTGATCCCCAGTTGGGGGCATGCATCTCCTTATTGATGTTTCTATCTCTAACTCTCCCTTCCTGCTCTAAAATCAGTAAAAATACATTTAAAAAAACAAAACAAAAAAGATAGAGATCAAACTGAAGAAGAAAAACTGTAGGAAACAATATTATAAGGGATAAGAAACATTTTCTTTTTATTTTCTTTTAATATAAAAGAAAATGTTTCTTATCCCTCACAATATTGTATATATTATAAATATATATATATATAATTTCAGAGAGAAAAGGTGAGGGAGCAAGAGTTAGAAACAGCAATGATGAGAAAATAACACCCCTCAGCTTCCTCCTACATGCCCCACAGTGGGGATCAAGCCCACAACCCGGGCATGTGCCCTGACCAGGAATAGAACCATGACCTCTTGGTTCATAGGTTGATGCTCGACCACTGAGCAATACCAGCTGGGCAAGAAATATTTTTTTAAATGCCTGACTGGTTTGGCTCAGTGGATAGAACATCAGCTTGTGGATTAAAGGGTCCTGGGTTTGATTCCGGTCAAGGGCATGTATCAAGGCAGTTAATTGATGTTTCTCTCTCATTGATGTTTCTCTCTATCCCTCTCCCTTCCTCTCTGTAAAAAATCAACAATATATATATATATATTAAAAAAAAGAAATATTTTGTATAATGTATTGATTTTTTACAGAAAGGAAGGGAGAAGGAGAGGGATAGAGAGTTAGAAACATCAATCAGCTGCCTTCTGCACACTCCCTACTGAAGATGTGTCTGCAACCAAGATTCATGCCCTTGACTGGAATCGGACTTGGGACCCTTCAGTCCTCGGGCCAAAGCTCTATCCATTGAGCCAGACCAGTTAGGACAAGAAATATTTTCTTTAAAACTCCTTAACTTCCAAACAGAGATAATAGAATGTGAATATCCATGAAAAAAAAGAACAGGGTACTATAAAAAGGAACATTCAGAGAATAAACAACTTCTGTGATAGCATAAATTAAAAGTCAGTAGATTGACATTTTGCTTCTGCCTAGGATACAAGAACTTGCAAAATAACATCACTTCCACCCTAGCTACAAGAAGCTAGATAACCACCCTGACCCACAGGCCCTTTGGGTTCAAATCAGAATCCTGGTCTGTTGTGTGCAGGAGGCAACCAGTAAATGAGTCTCTCACACTGATGTTTCTCTCTTTGTCTTTCTCTCTGTCACTCTATCTCACTTTCTTGCTCTCCTTCCTCCCTTCCACTCTCTCCCTAAAGATTAATGGAGCCGAGACCAGCTTTGTTCAGTGGATAGAGCATCAGCTTGCGGACTGAAAGGTCCCAGGTTCAATTCCGGTTGGGGGCATGTACCTTGGTTGCGGGCACATCTCCAGTGTGGGCCGTGCAGGAGGCGGCTGATTGATGTCTCTCTCTCATCGATGTTTCTGACTTTCTATCTCTCTCCCTTCCTCTCTGTAAAAAAAAAAAAATCAATAAAAAATATATTTTTAAAAAAGATTAATAGACAATATATCCTTGGGTGAGGATTAAAAAAAGAAGCTAGATAACCTACAAAATAATTGTGTCCTTCCCTCCTCCCCATCCCCTTTAAGCCTATTTGGAAGCTGAAGGTGTCAAGAAGAAGGAGGAGGAGGAGAAGGAGAGGGGATGGGAAGGGGAAGAGAAAAGAAATGGGAAGAAGGAGGAGATGGGGAAGAAGGAGGAGGAGGAGGAGGAGGAAGAGGAAAAGGAGAAGAAGGGGGAGGAGGAGGAAGAGAATGGGAAAACCAAGATGTCGGCATAGGTGAACACGTAAACTGCTGCCTCGCACAATAATTTCAAAACTACAACTAAAAGACAGAAAGGACATTATCCAGAACCACAGGAAAGCTGGCTGAGTGGAAATTCTACAACTAAAAGGAAAGAGAGGGGCTCACAGAGACTCAGAGGAGCTGCAAAAAGCTGAGGTACAGAGACACAGGCATGGAGAGGATGGGTGGCAGAGGGTCTGGCTGGCTTCCTCTAGCAGGAGGGAGACAGAAACTCCCGACTGCACTGAACCCCAGTTCCAACTGCACTGAACCCCAGCTCAGGGCAAGACTCATACGGGGGAGTCTGGACTGTTATGAAAAGGGAGGAGTACAGGAAAACGGGGAGCCACAAAAGATAGAGGTATGGGGGCATGCGAAAGTGTGCGAGAAAGTGTGCACACAGAGTGCTGACTGCTGATTGTGCCGTTGGCTTTCTCTAGCGGGAGGAAAACAGAACCTCCCAACTGTGCTGAACTCCAGATCTGGTTGCACTGAACCCCAGTTTTGGGCAAGACCCTGGGAACCCAGACTTATGCGGGTCCTTAGAGTGCACGGAAATTCAGGGGAACCAGAAAGGCAGAGGTCTGGAGGCTCACACACATGCACACAGAGAGGGCTGCAGCAATTACCCAGAGGCACTGAGACCCAAGGGCTTTCGTGTAGGGCAGGGCTGATGGGAAGCCAAGGCTGTCTGCTCAGCCCTGAGACTCCACCACATCCAAGCCCAGCACAGAGGCTGTTGCAATCTTGCAAGTCTTAAGGCTGAGTCCAGCACAGAAGTTCTCCCGGTGTTGACACAGCTGATCCTCACAACCAATTGGTTTGGAGGTCAATTCCCCTCAGTGATACCAACAACAATCAAGAATTAACTACAGCCGAAACCGGTTTGGCTCAGTGGATAGAGCGTCGGCCTGGAGACTGAAAGGTCCCAGGTTTGATTCCGGTCAAGGGCATGTACATCGGTTGTGGGCACATCCCCAGTAGGGGGTGTGCAGGAGGCGACTGATCAATATCTCTCTCTCATTGATGTTTCTGGCTTTCTATTCCTTTCCCTTCCTCTCTGTGAAAAATCAATATAATATATCTTAAAAAAAAGAATGAACTACAACAAGACTGTACACACAGCCCACAAAGGGATGCACCAAGAGAGTCCACCTCAGGTAACTGGGGAGGCAGAGCTACTGGGCCATATAGGACACCTAGCACACAAAACGACTCTACCAACTCAGGGAAGAAGCGAAATATGCGGAGACAAAAGAACAAATCACAAACAAAAGAAATGGAGGAAAACAAACAACTGGATATAGAGTTCAAAACCACGGGTATAAGGTTTTTTAAGAATTTCCTAGAAAAAAAAATGGATAAATTTAGTGAGACTTAAGAGGAGATAAAAAAAAAGGACCAACTAGAAATTAAACATACACTGACTGAAATAAAAAATATTATACAGAGACCTAACAGCAGACTAGAGGAACACAAGAATCAAGTTAAAGATTTGAAATACAAAGAAGCAAAAAACACTCAACCAGAAAAGCAAAAAGCAAAAAGAATCCAAAAATTTGAAGATAATGTAAGGAGCCTCTGGGAGAACCTCAAGTGTACCAACATCAGAATTATGGGGGTGCTAGAAGAAAAGAAAGTGCAAGATACTGAAAACCCATTTGAAGAAATAATGACTGAAAACTTCCCTTACCTGGTGAAATAAATAGACTTACAAGTCCAGGAAGTACACAGAACTCCAAAACCAAAAGGAATCCAAAGAGGACCACACCAAGACACATCGTAATTAAAATACCAAGAGCAAAAGACAAAGAATATTAAAAGCAGCAAGAGAAAAACAGTTAATTGCCTACAAGGGAGCACCCATTCGATTGTCAGCTGATTTCTCAACAGAAACTATGCAGGCCAGACGGGAGTGGCAAGAAATATTCAACCTGATGAATAGCAAGAACCTACAACCAAGGTTACTCTACCCAGCAAAGCTATCATTCAGAATTGAAGGGCAGATAAAGAGCTTCACAGAGAAGAAAAAGCTAAAGGAGTTTATCAACACCAAACCAGTATTATATGAAATGCTGAAAGGTACTCTTTAAAAAGAGGAAGAAGAAAAAAACAGTAAAGGTAAAAATTACGAACAACAAATACATATCTATCAACAAGTGAATCTAAAAATCAAGTGAATTGAAAATCTGATGAACAGAATAAACTGGTGAATATAATAAAATTAGGGGCATAGAAAGGGAGTGGACTGATCATTCTCAGGGGGAAAGGGGTGTGAGGGGTACAGGGAGAGACTGGACAAAAATCGTACACCTATGGATGAGGACAATTCGGGGGAAGTAAGGGCAGAGTGTGGGGTGGGAGCCGGGTGGAGGGGAGCTATGGGGGAAAAAAGAGGAACAAGTGTAATAATCTGAACAATAAAGATTTATTAGAAAGTAAAAAAGGAGGAGGAGGAGGAGGAGGAGGAGGAGGAAAAGAAGAAGGGAAGAGGGGAAGAATGAGAATAAGAAAAAGGAGGAGGAGGAGGAGGAGGAGGAGAAAATAAAAGTGAGCCAAAATCTGAAAAAGACCAAGCCCTTCATAGGAGAAAGAGCCTTTGCTGCCTTTATCCTTGGCAGCAGCGGCAATAGGAGGAGGCTGCTGTCAACTTACGTGAGAAGGAAACGGAGGCCCCTTTAACAAAATTTTAAAGGTCAAGTGCAGGATGGCATGACAATTTGAATCCCTGGGGACCTCAGACACAATGAGAGTTTGCATTTACCCACAATTCTTTTCCATAAGCCTCACCAAGACCGCTCGGAGGCAGGGCAGGTGGACTGACCCATTCTTTCTGAGTCTAGATGCACCGGGAGTGCTGAAGCCTGAATACAGGGCAGGAGAAGGTTGACCAAGCACACTGCAGACCTTCCAGCGGCAGCTGGTGGTGGAGAAGGGCAGAAGAGCTGAGAGACATCAAGCCCAGGATGAGAAGACACGGAGGATACACAGCCTCCCTGAGTCCTACTCCGAGCACCAAGCAGAAGCTGCTACGGCAGGGGCTGAGGCAGAGGACCTGCAGGAGACGCTCCTGAGACACATGTCCATAGATCTACTGAAGTCTAAGGGTGACATCGAACTAAGACACCCCCACACACACCCAGGTACTCGGATCACAAGTCCTACTAAAGAGTGCACTGAGAATTGTCAGTCCACTCCCTTTCTATGCCCCTGATTTTATTATATTCACCAGTTTACTCTTTTCATCAAACCCTAGCTTGAAATACTCTGAAATCTATAGGGAACTGAATCCAGCTAAATCGTTAAGAAATCTCAGACACAGCTTAATTACATACCATATTGACTCAAAAAACACCCTCTCCTCCCCACACCCCCCCCACACACTAATAGCTTAACAAAAGGACAAGTATGTCCCTTTGGGGAGGCATACATATTATGATACTCATGTAGTCATGCACTTTGTATTGATATATCAGAAATCTACAAATGTATTTTGTACTTTTTATACTGTTGGATGCTTATACTCAAACTTTCACTAGGTTATTGAATAAATTTAGTCTTGTTAGAAAAATAAATAAAAAAATGCATGTTATGATACTCCTGATTGTTCTATTACATATAATGTCTGGCATTCAATTAAAAAAATTAAGACACCTGTGAAAAAAATCACAGAACTATGACCCATCACAAAGAGAAGAAATACTCGCTCTGGCTGGTGTGGCTCTGTTGGTTGAATGCCGTCCCACAGACTGAGAGGTTGCTGGTTTGATTCCTGATCAAGGCACATGCCTGGGTTTTGAGTTTGATCCCTGGAGAGGGAGTGGACAGGAGGTGGCCTATTGATATTTCTCTCTCACATTAATTTTTCCTTCTCTCTTTCTTTCTCTCTCCTTTTCTTTCTTTTCCTCCCTTCCTTCCTCTACTAGTATCTCTAAAATCAATAAACAGATCCTCAGGAGAGGATAAAAAAACTAAGACAAAATAAAGTTGCATCCGCAGATGAGAATAAAGAATTCATTGTCAATTTTAAAAGGCTAAATTAATTATTTAGATACCAGAGGAATTATACCAGACTGAAGAAAAGAGTGCAAAATATCACTAACAGTAAATATATATGATTATTTACTGTTTAGAGTAATACAATAACAGTATAATGTGGGTTACTTTTTGTATATTGCATATAAAATAATTTTATGTCATATGTAAAAATATTGTATGACAACAAGAACACAAAGGTTGGACCGTTGCAATTGCAACATTTTTTAAAAATATATTTTATTGATTTTTTTACAGAGAGGAAGAGAGAGGGATAGAGTTAGAAACATCTATGAGAGAGAGATATCGATCAGCTGCCTCCTGCATGCCCTCCACTGCGGATGTGCCCACAACCAAGGTACATGCCCTTGACCAGAATCGAACTGGGGACCTTTCAGTCTGCAGGCCGACGCTCTATCCACTGAGACAAACCGGTTTCAGCTGTTAAAACATTCTTATACTGTTCACCAAATCGTAGAATATTTCTTTGAAGGTAGAATGTGCTAAATTAAAGAAACATTGTAATCTCTAGAGCAAAAAATAAAAAATAGCACAAAAAGCCGAGACCGGTTTGGCTCAGTGGATAGAGCATTGGCCTGCAGACTGAAAGGTCCCAGGTTCGATTCTGGTTGGGGGCATGTACCTTGCTTGCAGGCACAACTCCAGTAGGGGGCGTGCAGGAGGCGGCTGATCGATGTCTCTCTCTCATTGATGTTTCTGACTTTCTGTCCCTCTCCCTTCCTCTCTGTAAAAACTCAATAAAATATATTTTAAAAAATAGCACAAAAAGATTTATATCTAATAAGTAAACAAAGAACACCAAATACTACAAAATCCAATTTGTCCCTCTACGTTCCTCTCTCATCGATGTTTCTAACTCTCTATCCCTCTCCCCCTCTCTATGTAAAAAAAATCAATAAAATATGTATTTTTTTTAAAAGAATTCTCTAAAAAAAAAACCAAAAACAGAATCTGGGGAGCACTCTCCTGGGCAGCTCTGGCTGACGGTGTCTCGCGTGGTTGCTGGCAGACAGTGGCTGAAGCTGTAGCAGTGGCCGGCCATCTCTCTGCATGTCTCAGTCCTGCCGTGTGTTTTCTCCGCGAGGGCTAGTTTTTGCTTCTTCCCAGCATGGCAGCCTCAGGGAAACTGGACTTGGGAGGTGATGGGGGGATTGGGGACACGGTTTGCTAAAGGTTGGAAGAGGAAGAGTGAGGATCCCTGCTACCCAGGCAGAAACCGTGTTCCTTTTCTGACCTAGACTCAGAAATCAAGTGGCGTCACTTTGACCACATTATGTTGATTCCAAGCAAGGCACACGCCTTCCCAGATTATAGGGGGGAGGGCTCAGTTCCACCTCTTGATGGGAAAATGGCAAGGTTCCAGAAGAGCATGTGGGATGGGAGATATTGTTGGGGCTACCTTTGAAAAACACAATCTGCCACACACGCCAGTTAAAAAGGCAAGAGACTTGTCAGGCTAGATTAAAGAGCTATATGTTATTTACAAGAAGCGCTCTTTAAGCATAAAGACAGACAGGCTGAAAATAAAACGGCGGTAAAGATATACGACGCAAACAC
>PVJN01045679.1:0-10143 GCA_004026805.1 Lasiurus borealis
GAGCAGAAAAAATATATAGAATTGTTATTGTAATTTCTATGGTCTTTGTCCCCGCCCCCCCTTTTGTTTTTATATTGTCATTTACTCCATCATTATTATTGATTAAAATAGTGCATTATTATTTGATTTAAAAACTGCAACTTTGCCAATTAAACATAAAATATATTTGGAACAGGTTTTTCTAAAAATACTTTCATCCTATGAAAGGAAATGGACTCCCCTTTATCTTGTCCTATAGGGCTGGGACCCCTGCCTAAACCCCCTCCCTTTTCTGGCCATAGGTGAGCCAGTAATGTCTTTAACTTCCCCCGACCCCTACCCGAATGGATCAATGAAGCTCCAGGAACACAGTGAAGATCCTAACTAGTCTTAACCACAGAAAGACCCCCAATTCAAGTGACCAATCTCTGTAATCCTTGTCACTTTCCTAAGCCCCCTAATTATCCTACCCCATATAACTCATTGTTCCCGCCCGGCTCGCTCTCTCCTCTCACTGCTGTGCCAGAAAGAGGCTGAGAGCCAAACACGGGATTGAATAAAGACTCTTTGCTTTTGCATTGGAAAAGGCTTCTTAGTGGTTGATTATTGGGGACCCCAGACTCCAGGCACAACAACTATGCGATCAGCAATTTTTCTATTACTTAAAAAAAAATTACAAACTTTTATAATTTGTTTTCCTTTCTTTACCCACCCCAAGTTGTTTTCTTTGAATGTACATTTTTTTAAAATAACAATCCTTTTTTATTTTCTTAAGCTTTAGCTATGTGACATTAATTTTTATTGATGATAGTTTTTAGCCAGGGTCATATTAAAGTATTGATTTTAGATATTCTCTTATTATCTTGCCAGATGGCATGAGAGTGGAATCTCATCTTGGGATTTTAAGAAAAAAAATTACCTATTTTTCAGAAATAGAAGGATGTTGCATGAAAATGCTCTTTATAAATATTTGATATCTTAATGATGTGAAAATATGAAAAAACAAAATTCAGTTTAACTCTACTAAAAATAATTTTAAACATGTCCCAGTCATAAGCTTCATAACTTTGAAGTGGCAATGCTACTACTCACTATAGCAAAGAAGCTTAAAAACATAAATGATATTATTTTACCACAGAAATGGCATTTAAGCCAAAGCCCTTCCTGTGGCATACATTTTAAAACTTTTACCCAGGTACCCCAAAATAAAGATGTAAATAAGACTCAGAGTAGGATTAATGGTATGTCAGAATTCAAAGAGAATTTCCATCTACTAGAAGGAAGAAAAAAAAATGACCATTGACATAAAAGCAAACTAAATCCTTGAGAGAAGGGGGACTAAAAAAAGTAATTTTTTCTTAGTGGGTTTTTAATCACAGATTAATATATTGAGGGCTAGTGGTAATTAAAAATTAAGCTCATCAGTTAAATAAGTGCAGTTACTTATTGCTTCTTTTCCTGTATTTTAAGATTCTGAATAGTAAACAGTAGAAGAGGTAACTTATAATCGGTGCTTAATTTCTTGAAAATGTAGTATCACAAAGGAAAGTAATAAGGGCCTTCAGAAGTATTTTGAGGTGGTCATTTTTCACAGATCAGGTAATTAGAGAAAAAGAAATTCACCTAGTAACTCAGGGACTCTTATCTTCTGCACCAAGAATGTGCTTAACAGGTGTCAGGTACTATGAACACTGATTAAATTAACACGCTTACTCCTTATAACAAATTTATGTTAGGTGTAACTGCTATCACTGGCCTAAAAGAAAGCTTAAATAGAGGTTGCTTAAGTTGTCCACGGTCTCAAAACTCATATAGACACCTTTCAAATACTGAGGACTAAATGTTTGTGTGCAAATCAAAATGCTGTCCAAAAGTAGATCTGAAGTAAACAGATAACCAGCATCCAAGTGAGCATATCATAGAGCTTTGATGAAATAAACATTCTAGTTATTGGCAAAAGTGTAGCTGAATAGCCGAGACTGGTTTGGCTCAGTGGATAGAGCCTCATCTTGTAGACTGAAAGGTCCCAGGTTCGATTCTGATTGAGGGCATGTAACTTGCTTGCGGGCACATCTCCACTGTGGGGCGTGCAAGAGGTGGCTGATCGATGTCTCTCTCTCATCGATGTTTCTGACTTTCTACCTCTCTCCCTTCCTCTCTGTAAAAAATCAATAAAATATATTTTTAAAAAAGTGTAGCTGAATAGAAAATACATATGAAGTGAAAAAGATATATATTCAAATTAGAGACTCTCCTTGACAATGTATACTTCAGAATATTAAAAAATTAGAACAATCACTTGGAGGTGTAGGAGAACATAGCTTCTTTGAAACTACACAAAGATTATGACAAAAAATCAAAAGGTTAATAAACATATTTGTAACTATTTACTATAAACTGTTCTAACTTAACAACATAAATTTTATTTTAATGAGCTTTATTTACATGTCTAAATATTTCTCGGAATCAAAGGGAGCCAAACCAGTGGGACAGTGTGGCTCAACTGTTGAGCATTGCCCCAGGAACCAAGAGGTCACAGGTTTGATTCTCAGTCAGAGCACATGCCCAGGTTGCAGTAGGGAACATTCAGGAGGCAGCAGATCAATTAATCTAATTATTGATTTTCTATCCCTTTCTTCCTCTTCTTTCCTCTTTAAATAAAAAATACATACATTTAAAAAATCAAAGGGAGAGGGGGCTTCAAGAAAATATTGAACATACAAAAACAGTGTAAAATACCCATCAATCAATTCAAAGGGAAGTAAAATACTTGGAATATATGTAAGCATTTGAGTTCAAAATAGTTGTAAAAGTGTAAGAAGAGGAGCTGATATGAGTTGTTCATATTTTATTTTATTTTATTTTATTTTATTTTATTTATTTTATTTTATTTTATTTTATTTATTTATTTTATTTTATTTTATTTATTTTATTTTATTTTATTTTATTATTTTATTTTATTTTATTTTATTATTTTATTTTATTTTATTATTTTATTTTATTTTATTTTATTATTTATTTTATTTTATTATTTATTTTATTATTTATTTTATTTTATTTATTTAATTTAATTTAATTTTATTTTATTTATTTTATTTTATTTATTTTATTTTATTTTTTTATTTTATTTTATTTTATTTTATTTTATTTTATTTTATTTATTTTATTTTATTATTTATTTATTTTATTTTATTTTATTTATTTTATTATTTTATTTTATTTTATTTATTTTATTTTATTTTATTTTATTATTTTATTTTATTTATTTTATTTTATTTTATTTTATTTTATTTATTTTATTTTATTTTTTATTTTATTTTATTTTATTTTATTTTATTTTATTTTATTTTATTTTTTATTTTATTTTATTTTTATTTTTATTTAAAATGCTTAGAGAGAGAATCCGAGATGGCTGCATAGGTAAACACCTACACTGCTGCCTCGCATAACAATTTCAAAACAACAACTAAAAGACAGAACGGACATCATCCAGAACCACAGGAAAGCTGGCTGAGTGGAAGTTCTACAGCTAGAAGGAAAGAGAGGGGCTCACAGAGACCCAGAGGAGCTGCAAAAAGCTGAGGTATGGAGACGCACTTGTGGAGAGAGCAGGTGCCAGAGAACCTGGCTGGGTTTCTCTGACGGGAGGGAGACAGAGACTCTCAATGGCATTGAACCCCTTATCCTACGACACTAAACCCCAGATCCAGCCGAAACTTACATGGGGGTAGTTTGGACTGTAAAAAGGGAGAAGTGCACAGAAATTTAGGGGAGTTGCAAAGATCAGAAGCTGGTGGCGGGCACAGCACTGCGTGCAGAGGACCGACTGCTGATTTTTCCACTGGCTTTCACGAGTGGGCAGGAGACAGAGCATCCCAATTGCACCACCTCTGACTCCACTAAACCCCAGTTTCAAGCGAAACCCTGGGGACCCAGACTCATATGGTCCCTGAGTTCAGGGGAGATGGAGGAGTAGCAGTCTAGAGGCACTGAGAGGGCATGCATGCACACACACAGGAATCGTTCCAGTGATTACCCAGTCACCCGAGACTCAGGGGCTGTGGAAGATGGGGCCAACTGGAAGGCAAGGCAGTCCCTTAAGCCCTGAGACTCCACCCATCCCAAGCTCAACAGAGGGGCTTTTGCAGTTTTGCAAGTCTTGTATCATAAGGCTGAATCCAACACAGAGGTTCTCCCAGCATAGTGAAAATGCCGAGACAAGGGAAGGCATCACAAACAAAAGAAATGGAGGAAAACAGTCTGTTTGAAGCTTTACAGCTGTGAAATTACAGCAGGAAGATTAAAGTTAGCAGGAAGATTAAAGTAGATAAGAGATCAATGCATGCATATAAGCACAACCAATAAACATAGGCAATGGGGGTTTGGGGTATGCCTGGGAGGGAGGGGGGCAATGGGGAGATATGTATAAAAAAGAAAGAAAAAGAAATGGAGGAAAACAAACGACTGGATATAGAGTTCAAAACCATGCTTATAAGGTTTTTCAAGAATATCCTACAAAAGTTGGATAAAGTTAGCGAGACCCAAGAGGAGATGAAAAAGAACCAACTGGGGATGCAAAATATCTGACTAGAGATGGAAAAGGACCAACTAGAGATTAAACATACACTGACTGCTTTTATTCTTACTTTAAATTCTATAATTTATAGATTTTGGTTGTTTAGTATTTATCAATCCAGAAAAAAATAATTAAATATTTTTCTTGTCCTTTTTTTAAAGTGTTCAAAACATGCATTTAATCAGTAGAGACAAAAGAGTAGATCATGATAATAAAATGTAATTGTAACGTTATATCATTTTACTTTATAGCAGTAGCTTTTTTAATTTTATTTTTTTTCCAGGAGAAGTTGTTCTTTGGGGAGTTGGGATAGAACTTAAAAAAAAATCCTATCTAAATAACATTAAGGTGAAACATTAATAGAACATAATAAAACTCTGTTATGAAAAGGAATCCTAACTTAAACGCATATAGTTAGACACCTCAACTTCTTTCAAACAACACATAATGCAGTATTAGAAAAATATTTCATTAAAAAATTAAAAATGTTAAACTTCATAATACTTATATATGTACTAAAGTTCTATAACCAATTATCTCAAATAAAGTTTATTTTTAGAAAATAACATAAGGCAGATCAGCTAAAAAACAGGTTTTTGTTCATTTTCAAAAAAGTAGCATACCATTTACAATACTTTTAGAAGTTTTTTGACTAGGATTAATCTTTTACAAATTAAAAAAAATATATAGTAAATACAAACTATAAAGTTCTCCTGAGGCATATATTCGCATTTGATAAGGACTTACCTGAAAGTAATTAATTTTAAGAGAAACAGCATAACCAGATTCTTTAAGAAAGAATTGTCCTAAAACTTCTCATCATAGAGTATCCTAGTGTGAATACAGACATACACAAAGATATTCAGAAATGTAAAAATCTATAAAACTCTTTATTACTATTTATATGCATAAATGAGGCAATTTAGAATTCCTGAGAATTATTTAAAAGTATTTAATTCTATTAATAACTATTTCTTAGTTTGTTGTTTAGTTGAAAATTTTAACCAACAAACTAAGAAAAAAATTAATTTTTCAGTTAGTAGTTTATTTTAAAGCTTTTAAGATATTGATATTGTCAAAGGAGTTTGGGAGAGCATGCTTCAAATTAACAAATTAAATTAGGAAACAAAATTAAGCCAAATAAATAGCAGAGGCCAGGTTTTACATTCCAAAGTAGGAAAAATAAAACACTGTAATTATATTTGTAGATACAAAAGAAACTATCTTTGTTTTAAAATTTTTATAAGGTTGTTGTAGTAAGAATAACACTATTTTTGTCATATGTTCTAGAACAAATTCCAGTAACTTCAGAGGAGTGCAGATATTGATTAGGGAAAGTTGTAGCTACAAAATTTCATTTAAGATGGTTACTACAATTGCTTCTAAAAATACATATGGTAGTTGACTAGTAATATTTGGTAAATAAGAAACTAAGAAGTTAAAAATTAAATTCAAACAATGATATTATTTGTCTGGAGGAAACAGAATAAATTCTGTTAATGCAACTGACTGGAATAAAAGGCAAAGTAAGGTGAAGAGAAAAGCCTTGAACTGAACGGTTCAAAAGTGTCTGAACATTAAGAGAAAAAAAAATAAAGATGGTCTTCAAGTTTTAGTTTCTATAAAATATTAATCTGCAAAGATTTAAATAGAATTCTTTTTCCTTTTAAAATTATATCAGGCAGGAACAGATCACCTAATCTTTCCAAAGAAACCTTGACAATGGGTGTTGAGAAAGTATTTTAGAGATGTAGTAATCTTAAGAGATGTATACACACACACACATGTATATATACAATATGTATTGAATGCCATAATATATGAATTGTTTCATATATTATGGCATTCAATTTAAACCTTGCAAAAGCCTGAAATCACTTAGGCAAATTTACAGTTTTAATTATGAAAAATATTGCATTCTATTATATATAATAATCTGAGTTGAAAGCCAATATTTAACATTTCAGAGGTTCTTTTTTTAAAAAAAATATGTTTAATAGTGGGCGTGAGGATTAGGATAAGGAAAGGTTACCACACTTTTTCCTAGATTGAAGTTCTTCCATAACATTTCCACCCAGATGAAAAATATGAATTGTTTTCACATACTATATACTTTCAAAGAGGCTAAGAATTGTTATACTCAGTTAATAAAGAAACTACTCTGACTCCACTCCCTCAAGAGAAGATGTCAGTAAAAGTAAGTGAAAGTCCTCTTTCAGTTACAATTATATTAATGTTTTTATGTCATAGTTAAACTTCCAAAATATGAATTATTTTTGTCTTTCTACCCTTCATCCTGACTGTACCATGTACACTGTCCTTGTTTATTAGTAATCACATTTTTTAAATTTTAAACCCAATGGATATTTTCCAGTTACCAACTTATTTAATATCTCCACACTCTCCATTTCTAAAGACATATATATCTTTAATGTTACAAAAATGAATATTTAGGAAATGTTATATATTTTAAACTAGGGATTAGTCAATATGTTGTGTAACTATTCTTTTCTCTTAGAGACAAATATATTAACTCATAGGATATCCTATCATCAAATGGGTAATTCTTTTGAAATTCATTAAACTATCCCCAGAGATTTATAAAATTCAATTTAGATTAAGGAGCAGGACTTGTATTCTGCTTAAGTTTCCCTGGAGATTATACAACACACCAGAGGCATGGCTCACAAAATTTGTGTATGTGTAGGTTCCATAGGACTGGCCTGCAATTAGGACCAATCTTCCCCAGGTGCCACCAGGACGTGCTTGCACCTGACTTGGCCTAGAGCCACCCATGTTGTCTGCCACAACCCATTTCCAGTTCCCCATTTCACATCAGGCAATCAGGGCCTGTAGGCTGGGGATAGCTCCTGCACTGAGTGTCTGCCCCCAGTGGTCATTTTGCATCATAGCAACTGGTCATTCCACCATCCAGTCAATTTGCATATTACACTTTTATATGTAGAAATGTTCTTGTAGACTTGAGCACATTCTGATGTAAAGTAGTAAAAGAGTATGCACATATGTATGATATAGGAAAATTCTTCACTAATCAGGTATAGGTAATTTAATTTTCAAGGTGACAAATTAACGTATCACAGGTGAACAGGCAATTTCTTCCCTGAAATAAACTAAGTAGCCCAGGAGATCTTTAACTAAATGAAACCATTATCCATCCTTCCAAAGACACAAGTGTTAAATAAAGTTAATTTTTTCTACTTTAGTGTCTTGATAGAGACTGGCATAAAAAAACAGTTCTGCTTTAAAGTTATGTTAAGCTATTGAATCACTTTAGTAATAGAATAAAAAATAATGTTCCTTTAGGAAAAGATACATAAACACACATATTTCTAATAAATTGTTCTGTAATAATAGAGTATTAAAAAGACAAATGTCTTTACTCCCTCACCTTTCAAAAGATCAAGAACATAAAAAAGTATTTATTTATACCTCATATTTTTATTATCATTTAAATAACTATTTAAGTTGTAACTTTAACTAAAGACCCGGTGAACAAAATTTGTGCAATGGGGGTGCCCCTCAGCCCAATCTGTATCCTTTCCAATCTGTGACCCTTTTGGGGATGTTCAACTGCTGGTTTAAGCCTGATACCAAAACCAAAGATCCCTCTTAGAATCCAGGACTGCTGGCTCCTAACAGCTTACCTACCTGCCTGCCTGATTTCCCCTAACTGCTTCTGCCTAGCAGCCAAATCACCTCCTAACTGCTTTCCTATTGGCCCGATTACCCCCAATTGCCCTTCCCTGCTAGTCTGATCTCACCCCCAACTGCCCTTCCTTGCTGGACTGATTGCCTTAAACTGCCTCTGCCTGCCAGGTCACCTGTAACTGCGCTCTTTGTTGGGTGGATCTCACCCCCAACTGCCCTCCTCCACTGGCCAATATGGTTCTGATTGGTTGGTTTCTATGTCAGTCAGCATCAGAAGCTCCACCTCCTAGGCAGCCACTGGGTCCTCACAGTTCATCCAGAATTGGTTCTGATTGGTCGGTTTCTATGCCAGTCTGCATCAAAAGATCCGCCTCCTATGCAATCATTGTTACCTTACAGTTGGCCCAGATTCAGTTCTTATTGGTTGGTTTCTATGACAGACTGCATCTCTGGGCCTATCAATGGGGCCTTGGTCAGACAGGCGTGGTTGATTAGTAACCCTGGTGGAGACCTGGAGAGAGAGAGGCAAGTGCTGATCAACAGCTGTCACACATTCTATGGATCAGACCTTGCTTCTCTCTTCAGGCCTCTCTCTGGGCCTGATTTGCATTCCTCTCAGTAGTCAATGCTGAGTCAACATGCTTGTAGCCATTGCAGTCAGTGCTGATTCACCATGGCAACCCAGCACTGACTTCAGGACTGACTTCTGGTTGGTCAAGCCTCCTGTGGATGTAACAGACCCAGGGTTTTTATATATTAGGATGACCTTCTGACAGTAGCTTACAGCATTATGTTAATACTAGAGGCCCAATCCACGAAATGTGTGCAAGGGACTTGGCCCTTACAGCCGAGGTGACTAGCCTTGACCCTCACAGCCCCACAGCCCAGGCTTTATCCAGAAGGTTGTCCAGAAGGACGTCAGGAAGGTCCTTAGGCTCTCTGGTCTAATGAGCATATTATACTTTTATTATTATAGATATGCTAAACATACTGGAAACACTCTTCTCTTTCAGTTCAGAATGGAACCAACAAAGCTTTTCCTGATAATGACCCCTCTAGCCTTCCTGAATGTTTATCGCTTCTAAATTTAGGCTAAAAAGTATGTCCAATTCTTAGTACCTCAAATTATGGTGAATCATCACTAGAGTAGTTTGGGTTCTGTGATCTTAAAATTTCTTAATGTCTTTCATCCAAGTTAAAAGAGCTTAGTTCATCTTGAGTTTTGGGATTATGATATAGAAGAATTTGTGGATTTTAAACTTCATTGTAATTTAATAGAAATGAGCAAGGAAAGGTTTGGAATGGTAAGTGCTATGAACCTTCAGCACTGCTTCACATTTTTGCTGATAAAGCAAATATGCAAAGCCTGACTACCTTTACCCAGAAAATTTCTCACCAGTGTGTTTACAGCAAGTATACATGAGAGATGAGCTATGTAAACAATGCACAACCCCAAACCAGTTAGTAGGCTTGCTCTCACATTAAAACAAGCCCACCTTTCCTCTTTAACATAACCTATTGATTCTGGAAGCATCCTTAATGGACCCCTTTGCATTACCTCTGTGGAACCTGGAGGAAAGGTAGGATAGGCACCAATCATTATGAAGCCCCTGCTATGGCTCTTATGACTCAGGAAATCCTTTTTCTTTAGCTCAGGTATCCCCAATCTCCTCCCAGTTTTCATGAATACTAACAATAGCTTATTAGCTTACAAATGGATAAGATCGTACACCCTGCACAATTCCTAACACCTAGAAATTAGAGAAAATTCCTTCTCTCTGTTCCTGTCATCGAATTAGGAGATAGATAAATAATCCACACCTTTGCAATTCTTGTGGAGCATTCTTTTTTCACTTCTTCCCAAGTTATTTTAAAGAGTTATGGAAACATGAAACAATACTAGCTTCTTGCAATACTAC
>PVJN01045680.1:0-16772 GCA_004026805.1 Lasiurus borealis
TTCAGTACAT
Source organism: Lasiurus borealis (assembly GCA_004026805.1). Taxonomy (NCBI): domain Eukaryota; kingdom Metazoa; phylum Chordata; class Mammalia; order Chiroptera; family Vespertilionidae; genus Lasiurus; species Lasiurus borealis. Next base: position 11 of record PVJN01045680.1, read on the forward strand.
GTTAACTATAGTCACATTGTTGATCCCTGGTACTTTTTTATCTTAAAAATAAAACTCTATACCACTAAACCACAATTCTCTGTTTATCCCTCCCCCCACCCCCTTATAATCACCATTTTACTTTCTGTGTTTTTTTTTAATACATTTTATTGATTTTTTTACGGAGAGGAAGGGAGAGGGACAGAGAGTTAGGAACATCGATGAGAGAGAAACATTGATCAGCTGCCTCTTGCAGGTCCCCCAATGGGGATGTGCCTGCAACCAAGGCACATGCCCTTGACCGGAGTCAAACCCTGCACCTTTCAGTCCGCAGGCCAACACTCCATCCACTGAACCAAACCGGTTTCAGCTACTTTCTGTTTTGTTAAGTACTTTAAATACTTTGTATAAGTGAAATAATACAGTGTGTTGTTTTTTCCCCCATGACTACTGGCTTATTTCATTTAGCCTAGTATTTTCAAGGTTCATTCATATATTTGACAAAATTTCCTTCTTTTTAAAGGCTAATATTGTGTGTGTGTGTGTGTGTGTGTGTGTGTGTGTGCCATGTGTTATCTATTCATCTGTCTATGGATATTTGGGTTATTTCTACCTCTTGGCTATTGTGAATAATGTTGCAATGAACATGTCCAAATATCTCTTTAAGATTTTACTTATCATTCTTTTGGATATAAACTTAGAAGTGCAATTAATTGTATTTTTAGTCTTTTAGGAGCTTCCATTCTGTTTTACATAGCCAACAGCAACACACAAAGTGTTCCAATTCTACACATCCTCAACATGTGTTACTTTCTGTTTTTTTAAAACATTAAAAAAATATTTATTTATTTATTTATTATAAATATTTTCAAGTTAATTTTAATTAAAAGAGTGGTCATTTTTTTAAAACAGATTTAAATTTTTAAATTAAATCTTTATTATTCAGATTATTACATTTGTTTCTCTTTTTTTCCCTTCCATAGCTCGCCTCCACCCAGCTCCCACCCTTCCCTCTACCCTTACCTCCCTCCCATTGACCTCATCCATAGGTGTATGATTTTTGTCCAGTCTCTCCCTGTACACCCCTCACTCCTTTTTCCCCTGAGAATTATCAGTCCACTCCCTTTCTGTGCTCCTGATTCTATTATATTCACCAGTTTAGTCTATTCATCAAATTTTTAATTCACTTAATTTTTAGATTCACTTGTTGATCGATATGTATTTGTTCATAATTTTTTATCTTTTACCTTTTTCTTCTTCCTCTTCTAAAAGAGTACCTTTCAGCATTTCATATAATACTGGTTTGGAGTTGAACTCCTTTAGCTTTTTCTTATCTGTGAAGCTCTTTATCTGCCCTGCAATTCTGAATGATAGCTTTGCTGGGTAGAGTATTCTTGGTTGTAGGTTCTTGCTATTCATCACGTTGAATATTTCTTGCCACTCCCGTCTGGCCTTCATGGTTTCTGTTGAGAAATCAGCTGAGAGTCGTATGGGTGCTCCCTTGTAGGTAATGAACTGTTTTTCTCTTGCTGCTTTTAATATTCTCTCTCTGTCTTTTGCTCTTGGTATTTTAATTATGATGTGTCTTGGGGTAGTCCTCTTTGGATTCCTTTTATATGGGGTTCTGTGTGCTTCCTGGACTTGTAAGTCTATTTCTTTTACCAGATGTGGGAAGTTTTCAGTCATTATTTCTTTAAAAAGGTTTTCAGTATCTTGCTCTCTCTCTTCTTCTGGCACCCCCACAATTCTGATGTTGGTACGCTTGAAGCTGTCCCAGAGGCTCCTTACGTTAGCTTCACATTTTTGGATTCTTTTCTCTTCTTGTTTTTCCAGTTGTGTGTTTTCTGATTCTTTATATTTCAAATTTTTGACTTGATTCTTGCCTTTCTCTATTCTGCTGTTAGGACTCTGTGTAATATTTTTTATTTCAGTCAGTGTATGTTTAATTTCTAGTTGGACCTTTTCATCTCTAGTTGGTCCTTTTCCATCTCTAGTTGGATCTTTTCCATCTCTAATCGGTTCTTTTTCATCTCCTCTTGGGTCTCACTAACTTTATCCAACTTTTCTAGGATATTCTTGAAAAACCTTATAAGCGTGGTTTTGAACTCTATATCCAATCGTTTGTTTTCCTCCATTTCTTTTGTTTGTGATCCCTTTCCTTGTCTCCTTGCTAGGAGAACTTCTGTGTTGGATTCAGCCTTATGATACAAAACTGCAGAAGCCTCTCTTTTGAGCTTGGGATGGGTGGAGTCTCAGGGCTTATGGACCCCCTTGCCTTCCAGTCGGCCCCGCCCTCCATGGCTCCTGAGTCTCACGTGACTGGGTAATCGCTGGAGCGGTCCCTGTGCATGCTCAGGCTCTCTTGCAATGCCTCTAGGCTGCTGCCCCTCAGGCTCCCCTGCGCTCCGGGACCATATGAGTCTGGGTCCCTAGGGTTTCACTCGAAACTGGGGTTTAGTGGAGTTAGAAGTGACACAGTTGGGAGGGTCTGTCTCCCGCTCACTCGTGAAAGCCAGCGGCACAATCAGCAGTCAGTCCTCTGTGCGCAGTGCCGTGCTCGCCACTAAACTTCTGATCTTTTGCGACTCCCCTAAATTTCCGTGCACTTCTCCCTTGTCACAGTCCAAATTCCCCCCTGTATGAGTTTCAGCTGGATCTGGGGTTTAGTGTTGTAGAATAAGGGGTTCAATGCCTTTGAGAGTTTCCATCTCCCTCCCGCCAGAGAAAGCCAGCCAGGTTCTCCGGCACCTGCTCTCTTCACGTTCGCATCTCTATACTTCAGCTTTTTGCAGCTCCTCTGGGTCTCTGTGAGCCCCTCTCTTTCCTTCTAGTTGTAGAATTTCCACTCAGCCAGCTTTCCTGTGGTTCTGGATGATGTCTGTTCTGTCTTTTAGTTGTAGTTTTGAAATTGTTGTGCGAGGCAGCAATGTAGGTGTTTACGTATGCCGCCATCTTGGATTCTGAAAATTATTTATTTTAGAGAGAGAAAGATGAAAGGGGGCAGGGAGAGTAAGAGAAACATCAATGTGTTGTTCCACTTATTTATACATTTATTGGTTGAGTCTTGTGTATGTCCTGACCTTGGCCTATTGAGATGGCATTCTAACCAACTGAGCTACCTGTCCAGTGTCTACTTTCTGATTTTTATTTTGGCCATCTTAAGAGTGTGAAGCAAACATATCAAACTCAAGGCCAGTGGGCTGTATCCCTCATTTTAGGCCACATCCTCGTTTTAGGCATGTAGTCCACTGACCCTGAGTTTGACATGCTTGGTGTGGGGTGTTATTTTGATTCGCATTATCATAATGATTTTTTATTTTTAAGTGGTTATAAATCCACAGAAAATAAAAATAGTACAGAAAGTCTCATTGTACCCTTCACCCAGTTTCCCACAATGGTAACATCTTATATAACTGTAGTAAAACATCAAAACTAGAAAATTAGCATTGGTGTAATTCACAGACCTACTCAGATTTCAACAGTTTCACATGCACTTTAGTGTGTGTGTAGTTCTATGCAATTTTATCACATGAGTAGATTCACATAATCACCACCATCATCAAGACACAAAGTTGTTTCATCAACACAAGGATCCCTTGTGCTATCTCTTTTTTTTTAATTGATTATAGAGAGAAAAAGGGAGAAGGAGAGAGGAGAGAACTATCCTTCTGCTGCCTCCCATATGCACCCCAACCAGGGATTAAACCTGCAATCCTGATGTGGAATAGAAGATGAGACCCTTCTGTGCATGGACAGCACTCCAACCAACTGAGCCACACAAAAAAGGGCTATACTATCTCTTTATGTTTATAAGCTTCTCCCATCCCTTTCCTTCAAGGCAACCACTAATCTCTTTGGCATCTTTATAATTTTGCCATTTTGAAAATGTTACAAAAATGGAATCATTCAATATGTAACTTTTTGACATTAGCTTTTTTCACTTAGCATAATTTCCTTGATATTTGTCTAAATTATTGCATAAATTTTCATTCCTTTTGTTGTATATTCATTCCATAATATGAATATACCATAGTTGGTTTATTCTTTAATTGTAAAACTGAAATTCAGTACCCATTACATACTCTCTCCTTCCCCTTAGGCCCTGGCAACCATCATTCTACCATGAATTTGACTAGGTAAATGTGTGTGTGTGTGTGTGTGTGTGTGTGTGTGTGTGTGTGTAAAAGCCTAAGTGACCATTCAACTGGTAGCTATGACACACACTGACCAATAGGGGGCAGGCGCTCACTGCACAGACTGATGAATCTTAGAGAGAAGGGGAGAGGGTGGAGGGTGGAAGAGATTAATCAAAGATCTTATATGCATACTAGAGACCTGGTACATGGATTTGTGCACTGGTAGGGTCCCTTGGCCTGGCCTGTGGGGATTAGGTCAAAACCAGCAGTCAAACATCCCTCATGGGGATGAAATATACATGAAATAATGAAATATAAATAGAATTATACAGAATTTTTCCTTTTGTCATGGGCTTCTTTTACTTTAGCACAATGTCCTCAAGGTTCATCCATGTAGCATCTATCTTTCCTTTTATTTATTTTTTAAAAATATTTGTATTGATTTTATTAGAGGAAAGGAGAAAGAGAGATAGAAACTTTAATGATAAGAAAGAATTATTGATCAGCTGCCTCATGCATACCCCTACTGAGTATTGAACCTGCAACCTGGGCATGTGTCCTTGATTGAAATCAAACCTGGGACCCTTCAGTCTGCAGGCCGATGCTCTATTCACTGAGCCAATCCAGCTAGGGCAGAAGTTCCTTCCTTTTATAAGTTAAATAATATTCCATTGTATGTACATACAACATTTTGTTTAGCCATTCATTTGCAATGGGCTTTTGGGTTGATTATATCTTTGGCTATGGTGAATAATAGTGCTATCAACACGGGTGTATAAATATATCTCAGAGGCACTGCTTTCAAACCTTTTGGCTATACCCAGAAAGGAAATTGATTGATCATATGGTAATTATATATATATATATATTTTTTTTTTTAAGAACCACAATACTATTTTCCATAGCAGCTACACCAGGCCTCAGTTTCTTCACCTATATGGTAGAGAATAATAATAATGCCTAGCTCATCAGAGCTTTTGAGGATTAAATGAATGTGCCTCATAAAGTTGAGTTTATATAGACTAAATGCTTAGAACAATGTTTAGCAGATAAAAACACTCAATAAATGTTAGCTATATAAAAAAATAAGTATATATAGGTTTCTGTGGATGCACAGAGAAGGAAAGAGCCTGGAGGAGGAGGAGAGGAGAGGAACCTAAAAGTTTCAATGAAAGTATTATTTAGAAACCCAGTCACAAGGAGGAGTAGGATTGTCCAGGAGGAGATGAAAAATGAAAGGCATGGTGTAGCATATAAGCATAACAAACGGACACAGACACTAGGCGGATGAGGGCATGAGCTGAGGAATGGGGGTGGCCAGGGAAAAGTCAATAGGGGAAAAAGGAGACTTATGTAATACTTTAACAATAAAGAATTATATATATTGATTTCAGAGAGAAAGGAAGAGGGATGAGAAAGAATCATTGATTGCCTACCTCATGCACACTCCCCACTGGGCCTCGAGCCTGCAATCCAGGCATTAAAAGAAAAAAAAAATGTCCTGGCTGGTTTGGCTTAGTGGATGGAGTGTTGGCCTGTGGACTCAAGGGTCCCAGGTTCAATTCCAGTTGGAGGCATGTATCTTGATTGCAGGCATATCCCCATGGGTGGGTGTGCATGAGGCGGCTGATCAATGTTTCTCTCTCATCGATATTTCAAAATCTCTATTCCTCTCTGTAAAAAAATCAATAAAATATATTTTTTAAAAAAAAGAAAGAAAGGTATAGTGAGTTGAGGAATGGTGAGTAGCTGTGCATGTATGTGATTTAGGGTGGCTCCATGGTTTGGAAAATAAGACTGGAGAAGTAGGCAGAGCTCAACTCTTCAGCAACCTCACTACTTCCAGCCATACTAGCCATCCAAGGCTTCTCCCATTTCTGGATTTTTGCATTTGATGTTTTCTTTGCCTAGACCTCTTCCCATGGCCACTTCTGTCTCCCATAAATGTCACCTCCTCAGAAAGGCCTTCTCTGACATCCACCTCTGTTCTAGGACTTAAAGCACTCTGGTTATTTCTTTAACAACAATTACGTGTTTGTCTAACTTACAATTGTATTACTTATAAGGTTGCTTATCTCTTTGTCTCCCTCACTAGAATATAAATTACATGAAGATACAGGCCATAGCTCTCTGGTTTATCACTATACCTCCACACTTAGCCAGATTGCATAGAGCCTAGTATGTAATCAGCACTTAGTAAATATTTGCTGAAAGAATTAATGACTAATGAAGGATGTACCCTTCTCTGCTAAGAACCTTAGATTGTTCCTGTAGATATTTGACACTGGAATGTCATGATTATATTTCTATTGTACAATGATAACCTGATGATATCATAGCAGATGAATAGAAGTTGAACAAGATTAGAGATTAAATCTCCAGATATGGTGGCAGTTGTCCAAGTAGGGTAAGATGAGAATCTGTATGTGGCCATAAAATCCAGCATCCCTAAAGAAAACAGACCTGATAAAATTAAATAAAAAACAGAACACTGTTTACTGGTATTTGGTCCTTGTTTCAAAAAATACCCAAGGTCCTGTCCAGGTAGCTCTGTTGGTTGGAGTATCATCCTAATATATCAAGGTTGTGGATTTAACCCCCGTCAGGTTACATACAAGAATCAACCAATGAGTGCATAAATAAGTAGAACAAGTTGATGTTTCTCTTTCTCTCTCTCGTATAACAAAATAAAAGAAAAATAAGTGTATGTGGAAGTTATAATAAAAGGAGAGGAAAAAAAAAAAAGTTGGAAGTGAGGTTAATATTTAAAATGTTGGCTTTGAAGTCTGTCCTTTTGCTAGAGGTGGGCCATAAACCTACATTTTGGTGTTTTGTTTTTCTCAGCCAGCACAGAGAGAGACCAAATCAATTACATAATAAGTTCATGTGATTAAAATAATTGTCGTATATCCATACAATGGACTACTACTCAGCAATAAAAAGAAATGAACTATCGCCGAAACCAGTTTGGCTCAGTGGATAGAGCGTCGGCCTGCGGATTGAATGGTCCCAGGTTTGATTCTGATCAAGGGTATGTACCTTGGTTGTGGGCACATCCCCAGTGGGGGCTGTGTGGGAGGCAGCTGGTTGATGTTTCTAGTCCAAATCCCCCTCCCTTTTTCTCTGTGAAAAATCAATAAAACATACTTTTTTAAAAAAGAAATGAACTATCAATAAAAAGAACAACATGAATAAATCTCACCATAATTCCTTTGTGTGAAGGAAGCCAGGCCAAAAAAGGTTCCACTCCTTATAAAGTTCTAGAAAATGCAGCTAATCTATTGAGAGAGAAAACAGATAAGTGGTCATTTGGGGATGGAGACAAAGAGAAGTAGTAAGATGTGTGGACTATAAAAGGCAGGAGAAACTTTGGGAGGTGATGGAAATTATCTTGTATTTTGTTATTAAAACATAGATTTATATACTTTAAAATGTGCAACTTATTGTGCATAATTCATACCTCAATAAAGCTATTAAAAAGTTAAATTAGCCAAAACCGGTTTGGCTCAGTGGATGGAGCATCGGCCTGTGGACTGAAAGGTCCCAGGTTGGTTTGATTCCGTTCAAAGGCGTGTTATCTTGGTTGCAGGCACATTCCCTGTGGGGAGCGTGCAGGAGGCGGCTGATCAATGTCTCTCTCTCATCGATGTTTCTAACTCTCTATCCCTCTCCCTTCCTCTCTGTAAAAAATCAATAAAAATATATATTTTTTAAAAAGTTAAATTAGACAAACATTTGGCAAAGCAATTCCTGATACAGCTCAGGTAAATATTTGATGAGCATGAAGATATCTCAGAAACTAAAAGTAAACTTACTTCAACAATATTTTTTATTTTTAGAAAATGTGTTTTTATTGATTTTTAGAGAGAGAGGAAGGGAGAGGGATAAAAAAATAGAAAACATCCATGAGAGAGACATCATTGACTGGCTGCCTCCTCCCGATCCTTCTGGGCATTGAGTCAGCAACCCAGGCATCAAACCGGTGGACTGGGTTTATTTTAATTTTTAAAAGATAAATATCTGCACCTCCTTAATGAAATATAAATATATATTTACACAGTTTGGGACTCCTTAAATTATGTTAATGTACCAGACATTAGTGTCATTCTAATTGATCTCCTCTGTTTGAATTTATTTAGCCCAAACAGAAGCTAAGGAACAGATTCCTTAATTATTTTGGAATGTAATGCTGCCCTTTGAATCCAAACAGATATATTGTCAGAAGATTTTAAATAGTAATGAACTTGTGATGACCAAGGGTATTACAGGGTTAAATTCATTATCTAAGTAATAAATACTTTAAGCAAGACATACATCTTTTCTGCTTTCCTAGTCCTGTCAGACATACAAAATATGCTCCTTTGCTGTCCTTGTTGAGAGCAAGTTTAGACAGTGCCTGGAAGGCACATGGGCATTTCTTTAAATTATTGTCAGCTGAGTCCTCACCAAAGAAGTGGATGTGTTATCAGTACTGACTCTTACCTTTGCACAAGTGTCGGATAGTGGGCCTTTGATATGTAAATCAAGTCAAGCACGAGGAAGGCTTGGGCCTACTCAAGAAGGCAAATAATCTCCTTTGATACTAACTTTTGGTGAAACTTCCTGGTATTTGAGGGTATAAATAAACTTGCTGTATCAGCTCTGGGTCCCTGTCCCTCCATCAGAGAGGACCCTGGTGGTCCCACCCGGCCCCAGCTTTTTTCCTTCCATTCTGTGTCTTGTCTCTTTCTTTTATTTCTCAATCCCCAGCTCCGCTATTCAGGAACTGGACCCACTCTCTTTCCGTGCTGGACGAGGAAAGAGAGAAACACCTAGAAAGCGAGAACCTCTCAGATGCAGATTTAGTGATCTCTATGGCAAGTTTTCCAGGCACTCTTATCTGTAGGGTCAGTACAGCAGAATTTTAAAAAGAATCATAACTAACCAATTTATACAATTTTGAAGCAGGAAAATGTGTGTGTGTCTTAGAGACCAGAAAATACTAAAGGTCGAAGGAATCTGAGCACGCAGAACTACTTACCATCAAGTAAAAACGATTATAATTATGCTGATTGTTATGCCAGGACTTATGCTTAGCATTGTATTTCTTAATCTTCCCAACAAAATAACTTCCCAAAGTAAATAATGTGATTGTGCCCATATTATAAGTACTCAGGTTTGCCTGACTCCAAAGCCCAAAATTTTAATCCATATGCTGATTGTTTCTAGTGGTGCTTTATGGTTGTTAGAAATAGGCTGCAAATGTAGGGCTAGCTACCTAAGTGGTGAAAGCAAAGAGGGAAAAATGATTACACATATATTACACAGTCCCCAAGATACAGAGAAGTTGACTAATTGTTCAAGAGAAACAGAACTTTTTCTGAGATAAATGTCTTGTTTAGGTTCTTACAAAGAGTATGCTCCGTGATGATTGGATAAAGCCCACTACTGCATCCCTCCAGGGGGATAATTAAGAATTTTACTATAATAAGAATGAATAAGATCTGGGGGTCAAATATAGAACATGGTGACTATAGTTAATAAAGTTGCTAAGAGAATAGACCTTAAATATTCTCACCACACACACATACAAACATAACTATGTGAGGTGATGGATGTGTTAAGTAACCTTACTGTGTTAATCATAATATATAATAAAGAGATAATATGCAAATTAACCCTCACACCATCACAAGATGGCTGCACCCACAATGGAGGCTGGGTTCCCATAACAAGCGATCATCAGGGACCTGAGACTGCATGATGCTGGGCCAGGGCAGAGGATCTGAAGCTGTGTTCCCTGCCCAGTGGGGCTTGACGGGGAACCTCAAGCTGTACCTCCCACCTAGCAAGGCTTGATGGGAGACCTGATGCTATGCCCCCTACCTGCTGGGCCAGGGGACCTGAGGCTGAATCCCCTGCCTGGCAGGGCTTGATGGGTGTGGGGCTGGCTAGGTTTGGATCTTACCCAATAGAGATGGGGCCAGCTGGGTCTGGAGTGATTTTGAGGTGTGCATGGATGGGCAGGAACTTGACTCTGGGTCCCATGGTGGGCCCCAGACTCTGACAGGAGGAAGATTTCCATATACATCTTACTAATTTTCTTTCATCTCTGACACTTCTATTATAGAGAAAGGGAAATAGCAATATTAAAATGTTTCCTCTAATTAATTCCCTTTTAATGTGCATGAATTTCATGCATCGGGCCACTAGTGTGAGTGTGTGTGTATATATACATACACCTTATACTTACATTACATGATTTGTCAAGTATATCTGAAAGCTGGAGGGGAAATGAATTTTATTACAGCTATTTCCTATCATGGCCCTTGATGTAGACCCAGTGTGTCCAAAATTTCAGATGGTAAGGCTTAGAAAAAGTGTAAAAAATATCTAGACTAGGTAGGCCATGTGCACCTTTATGGTCAATCCACTATTAATACTTTGACTCAAAAGCAGTCTTTGTTAAAGATGGAACAGCAATGAGTTGCTCCAGGAACAAATGCAATGCCTTAGGTATTCAAGATTGTCCTTAATTACACCCCATGCAATTATCTTACATAACCAGTCATCAGTGTCCCCAACACACAGCAGAGTTGAAAAACTTGGTGCTTGTCTCAAAGTAGCTTATCACACAATTAAATGGAAAACATATAAATAATAACTCCAGCCAAAACCGGTTTGGCTCAGTGGATAGAGCATCAGCCTGCGGACTGAAAGGTCCCAGGTTTGATTCCGGTCAAGGGCATGTACCTTGGTTGTGGGCACATCCCCAGTAGGGGGCGTGCAGGAGGCGGCTGATCAATGTCTCTCTCTCATCGATGTTGCTAACTCTCTATCCCTCTCCCTTCCTCTCTGTAAAAAATCAATAAAATACATTAAAAAAATAATAACTCCAGTACCACATGAGAAACAGTATAAAAGAGGAGTTAAAAAAACAATGGAAGCAGAAAATATGTGCTCAACCCAGCTGGTAGGAATGGGGGAAGTTTTCCCTGGGCAGACCCATGAGTTGGATTCACCAGGATGCCAAAATAGGGTTCAACTTGCCCAGCTCAGAGATTCAGTTCCATGCAGGCTAATATCCATGCAGATAGTCATGGCTTTGAAATCTCCCTGTTTATTGGGAGGCCTCCCTCACGTCACCATTGTTGGATGCCATAGCCATGTAGAAGACAGTTTTGCTTATGTTTCTTCTGCATCTGGGCCTTTTAGGCCCAAGGCAAACATAGTTCAATCTAAAGAGGTCATGTTCCATTGCTAGAGAATCCAGGAACTCAAATTTAATTGCTCACCACTTGTTACTCCCCTGCTTCCTATTACACATAGAATAAAATTCCAATTCTTTACTATGGCCTACAAGTTTAGCATGATCAACACATGCCTTCCTCTCAGCTTCAATCCCCTTTAGCCACTTTAATCCTGGTATCTATCCTGTTGGAGATGGTCATCAAAAGGATGTGACCTTTGGATGACCCATGAGATGGACCAGAGCAACGGTAGGAACCTACACCCTCCTGTCTTTGGAATATATGTTCCACCCACTGTTCCTGCACTAGCAGCCATTTCAAAAATGCAGCCTTGGACTGAATATGGGATTAACCCTGTTAAGGCCACTATGTAAACTTTTAAGATTCTGGTGGGCAGGTGTAGAGATCTACTCGTCTGCGGCACCCCAAACAAGCGTAGTATGTAAGTTCCCTTACATATATGGACCAGAGCAACCGTAGGTTGCTTATTATACTTGCCACCTCCAAATCTGTAATGATCTGCCTCTTTCCTTGGTCTTTCCCTGCCCTCCATATACATGGGCCAATTTTGAATTTCACTCAAGGAACCCCCAAAAGTCTCAACCAAACACATCTCTCAGACATGGTAAGCTCATGCTGGTCTCAAGGCTTGTGCTATTCCTTCTGATTGACTTTTCTTCCTTTTTAAAATCAAGATTCAACTCAGGAGTGCCTTCCTCAGAGAGGACTTCTTCAACTACCCTGTGATAGTACACTACACTACATTATTTTCTTGCCTTTGGAACACTTGTCAATCCCTGATATTATTCCATTTATTCATATTTTTATTTCCTACACATTGGAAACCCCATGAAGACCGAGCTTCCAGAGCAATGCCTAGCACAGAGTAGGTGCTAACACCCTCCCAGACCAACCAACAGGAAGAGTTCCTTCAGCAAATGGGTTAATGTCAGGACTCCAGGAAAAAGCGCTGTGGCACAGGAGAATGTAAAGAGGAGACCTTCAATATAGGAATGCTCTCCTTCATACAACAGAGGATGTCATTGAAGAACATTTACACTTTTGCTACAGAGATAGTCTCTTACTCCAAGGAGACAGATCTGGCCCTTTATCAGACACTAGTGGCCCGATGCATGAAATTCATGCACATGAAAAGGGAATTAACTAGAGGAAATATTTTAATATTGCTATTTGCCCTTTCTCTATAATAGAAGTGTCAGAGATGAAAGAAAATTAGTAAACTGTATATGAAAATCTTCCTCCTGTCAGAGTCTGTGGCACGTCATGGGATCCAGAGTCAAGTCCCCACCCAACCGCATGCACCTCAAAATCATGTGACACCCAGATTGGGCCAGCCCCACCCCCACTGGGTGAAATCCAGAACCAGCCAACCCCTCTCCCATCAAGTCCTGCTACACAAACCCACAGACGCTAAGGTCCCCTGGTCTGGAGCTGGATTTGGGGCATGGCCAGAGGTCCCCAGTCAAGCCCTGCTGGGCAGGAGGTGCAGCCTCAGGTCCCCCACCCCAGCTTGGCGCCACACAGCCTCAGGTCCCTGCTGACCACTCGTTATGGCTCATTATGGGAACCTAGCCTCCACTGTGGGTGAAGCCATCTTGTGTTACGGGAACTCTGCCTTCACTGTAGGCAGAGCCATCTTGTGTTATGAAACCCCACCTCCGCTGTGGGCACAGCCAACTTGTGACAGTGTGAGAGTCAATTTATTATATAGGATATACATAGTCCATGGACAGACAATAGTGCAATGAATAGTACTTGGTACAGTAAAACCTCTATTCTACTTTCTATCTCTATAAATTTGAATCCTGAAAGAAGTTAGTGTCATTTCTGGTAGGAAAAGTTGCTCATGTTAGATTAGCTATAGGAGTGGATGTGTTTCCTGTTTCTGCATATGACACTTTAGTTAAAAAAACAGCCTATCCTGCCAAAACCGGTTTGGCTCAGTGGATAGAGCATCGGCCTGCGGACTGGAGGGTCCCGGGTTTGATCCCGGTCAGGGGCATGTACCTTGGTCGCAGGCACATCCCCAGTGAGGGGGGTGCAGGAGGCAGCTGTTGGATGTCTCTCTCTCATCAATGTTTCTAACTCTCTGTCCCTCTCCCTTCTTCTCTGTAAAAAATCAATAAAATATATTAAAAACACACACACACACACAAAAACAGCCTATCATATATAATAAAAGCCTAATATATAAATTGTTTAATAGGCAGTTCTACTGTTCACTATGACATGCACTGACCACTAGGGGGCAGCGTGGAATGTGGAGGGTGGCAGCAACAAGGCACTGGCAGTGGGTGGCAGTGGAGGCGCTACTGGCCCTGATGGGCCCTGAGGAGAGCAGGAGCAGAGTGGGATGGTGGAGTAGGTGGGCAGACAGTGCTAGACCAAGGCGGGTGTGAGCAGGGGCCCAATCGCCCTGCTAATCACCCCGAAGATGGTGATCAGTGGCCGTAGCAGGAGTGGGGGTAGGGGAGCACGTGGTGCAGCCACCACCCACTCCCAGGCACTGAGAAAGCTGTGCGGGCCTGGTCCTGATTGATCGCCCCACAGGTGAGATGGTGAAGCAGGTGAGGTGGCGGCACCAGGCCTTGGTGGGTTGCCAGGTGGGGCTGCAGGGCTGCAAGGCTGGGGGTTCGAGCTGGAGCTCCGATCCCCACAGCCACCCTGAGGGACCCTAGTATTAAATAGAAGTTATGATTTAGCAAGTCTTGTTAAAACCTACACAAACCCACAGATGTTAAATAGCCAGAGATGATAAAAATACTTGCCAGTTAAGTGTCTAAAAAACATTAAGATTCCATGACAAGTCTTTGAGTTAATTCTGTTTCTACAGTTATGTTTTCCTTTTCATTTCTAATGTATAAATGTATATTCTGTTATCTCCTTTTTTTTCTTTATCAAGCTTAGCAGGTGTTAAGCTTATTGACATCCAGACAGGAGTAAAAAAGATAAATATATATACATATCCTGGCAAAATTCCTGAACTCCATGAGTAAAGGGAGAAGCTTAGTTTTCACACTAATGAAAGAGGACAGATCGGGAGGCAATGAATCAATGTTTCAATCTCACATCGATGTTTCTCTCTCTTCCTATCTCTTAAAATTAATAGAAGCATGTCCTCAGGTAAGGCTTAAAAAATAAAAATAAAAGGAAGATAACTATAGACACTCCAGGGCTTATACATAGGGTGTTACAAAAAAATGTATACACATTTTGAATAATTCTAAAGGCAGTGTTTATTAAAACACATTTCATTTTTTTAAATTCAGAATGTATTTATTTAATACTAGGGTTCCTGTGCATGACTCTGTGCACCTTGAAAGGAACTGTGGGCTGTGAGGTTGCTCTGGGCACAGGGGCGGGTCTCTGGCCATCCTCGAAGGCCCCACCTGGCCCCTCCTGCCATGGCCCCTGTCCCCAGTCTGCTGGCAGGGCTGCTCCCACTGCCGCCACTCCCATGCACTGATAGCACCAGTGGGTGCAAGAAGTGGCTCTGGCACCAGCAGTGATTTGAGTGTGGCTGTCACTGGCAGCGGGTTTGAGCAACAGCTGCCAACCCTGATTGCCCCTCAGGAGGAGGGGGAGATGGAGAAGCCCTGAGGGGCAATCAGGGCTGGCAGCCGCCACTTGCATCCACTGATGGTGCTGAGTGATTGAGGCTGGTGTTGGGTGCCAGCAGCAGCTGCAAGCACTAGGCAGGACTGTAGTGCATGGGAGCAAAGAATTTTCAGTAACCACCAGAGACTTGCCCCGATGACAGTAACCTGTGCCCCATCCTGCTCACCTGCTCCACCATCCCACCATGGCTGATGCCTGCCATATTCCACACACTGCCATCTGCTGCTGACCACCACCATGTTCTGCACGTGCCCCCTGGTGGTCAGCGCATGCCATAGTGACCAGTTTGGTTATTTTGCCATTTGGTCTATTTGCATATTAGGGTTTTATATATATACTAGTGGCCTGGTGCATGAAATTCATGCACATTAAAAGGGGATTAATTAAATAATTTAACATTGCTATTTGCCCTTTCTCTGTAATAAAAGTGTCAGAGGTGAAAGAAAATTAGTTAAATGTATTGGAAACCTTCCTCCTGCCCACCCACATGCAGCTCAAAATCACATGAGACCCAGGCCCTGCTGGCCGCCCCACATTGGGCTAAATCCAGACCTGGCCAGTCCCATCCTTGTCAAGCCCTGCTGGGCAGGAGGTGTAGCCTCAGGTCTCCTGGGCCAGCACCAGAACAGGAGGTGTGGCCTGAGGCCCCTCATCCCAGACCTGGGAGGGGGCATGCCTTGAGGTCCTCCATCAAGCCCTACAGGTGGGAGGCATGGCCTGAGGTTCTCTGTCAAGCTCCATCAGGTGGGGGGCTCAGCCTCAGCTCCCCTAACCCAGCACCAGGAGGGGAGTGCAGCCTCAGGTCCCCCATCAAGCCCCGCTGGGCGAGTGGTGTGGCCTGAGTTCCCCTGACCCAGCACTGGGGGTGTACCTCGAGGTCCCTCATCAAGCCCTGCTGGGTAGAGGGGCATCGTTTTTGAGGTCCCCTGTCAAGCCCAGCCAGGCAGGGTGGGAGCAGCCTTAGGTCCCCTGGCCCAGTGCTGAGGCAAGGGGTGTGGCCTGAGATCCCCTGGCCTGGTGCTGGGGCAGGGGGAACAGCCTGAAGTCCCCTAGCCCAGCACCAGGATGGGAAGTGCACCTTGAGGTCACCTATCAAGCTCTGCTGGGTGGGGGACAGAGCCTGAGGTCCCCTGTCAAGCCCCACAGAGGCTTGGGAGGGCACAGCCTCAGGTCCCTGCTGATCGCTTGTTAAGGTTCCTTATGGGAACGTGGCCTCAACTGTGGGTGCAGCCATCTTTGTGATGGAGTGATGGTCAATTAGCATATTCTGTCTTTATTAGATAAGATAGATATTCATCACAGGGGTTCAACCAGAGGCTTAATTTTAAAATGAGACACCAAACAAATATGACACCACAGCTGTAGATACAGAGTCCTATACAGAAATCAAGGCAAGGACAGACTACCTAGGAAAAGGTAAAAAGACAGCACAAGGAGAGAGGCTGGACAGCCTAGGTCAGGACTCTTGGCTGAAGACTTGCTTTGCCTAGTTTTCAGGTTGGTACTTTTTTTTTTTTTTGTAAATATATTTTATTGATTTTTTTTTTTTTTACAGGGAGGAAGGGAGAGGGATAGAAAGTTAGAAACATTGATGAGAGAGAGACATTGATCAGCCACCTCCTGCATGCCCCCCACTGCGGATGTGCCCCGCAGCCCTGAAGGAATTGAACCTGGGATCTTTCAGTCCGAAGGCCTGCCCTCTATCCACCAAGCCAAACCGGTTTCAGCTCAGATCGGAACTCCTCCTCCTCCTCCTCCTCCTCCTCCTCCTCCTCCTCC
>PVJN01045681.1:0-16892 GCA_004026805.1 Lasiurus borealis
TCAATTGATTTCTTAACAGAAACTATGCAGACCAGACGGGAGTGGCAAGAAATATTCAAAGTGATGAATAGCAAGAACCTACAACCAAGATTACTCTACCCAGCAAAGCTATCATTCAGAATTGAAGGTATATAAAGAGATTCACAGATAAGAAAAAGCTAAAGGAGTTCATCACTGCCAAACCAGTATTATATGAAATGCTGAAAGATATTCTTTAAGAAGAGGAAGAAGAAGAAAAAGGTAACAATAAAAATTATGAACAACAAATACATATCTATCAATAAGTGAATCTAAAAATCAAATGACTAAAAAATCTGATGAACAGAATAAACTGGTGAATATAATAGAATCAGGGGCATAGGGGAATGGACTGACAATTCTGAGGGGCAAAGTGGTATGGGGGGGTGTGGGAAGAGACTTGATAAAAATCGTACACCTATGGATGAGGATAGTGGGGATGGGGGTAAAGGCAAAGGGTGGGGTGGGAACCGGATGGAGGGGAGCTATGGGGGGAAAAAGAGAAACAATTGTAATAATATGAACAATAAAGATTTATTAAAAGCAAATAAATAAATAAATGCTAAGGTTAAAAAAAAGTAGACTGTAAAGCTCATAATTTCTAATAAAAGGTTTTATAAAAGTACACAACGGTACCAGGAAGGTTGTTTAAAAACAACATTGTCTTCACATAATAATATTTATCAACCTAGATTTTTTCATTAAAATGAAAAAATAAAGCACTCAATATAATTATAATTTGAGATTTTTTAAAATAAGAATTTCTGCCAAAAATTAAATTAGCTTGTGCAAACCACTATGTCCTTTTTCTCTTCTTTTTTTTTCTCTCTCTCTGTATATATATATATATATATATATATATATATATATATATACACACACACACAGATATCTGATATATGTGATATTTTTAGAATAAGAAGTAATGAGAAATTCTGGACATGGATACTAACAACCCTGTCTGTAATTAGCTCAACTTGCTCATTAGGAAATGCTGCTTTTAAAAAGTAGGAGATTAGCAAGAATGATAATAGCTTATCTAGTAAGAGATCATTATAAACAAATTAGCAAATATCTGTGAGTTGTGCTAATGATGCATGTTAAATGTATGAAGTGATATTGTGATGTAGAAATATGGTGAATTCTCTATCTTTCACATTCTTAGCAATTGTTTTCGTTATATATGTGTTATTTCCCTTTTTTATATGTATGTGCCATTTTGGCGGTAGGGCAGTTGCAGAATTTATGCTGTGCTTTGGAGAAATTAATCCAATAAAAAAGTGTGAGTTGACCGGATAAGCAAAAGGAGATCTTGATGGAAGATCCTTTGATGAAGGCAAGAAAAGAGATTATAAAGAGAATGCTTGGTTTTATTAATATCTGATTTTAAATGTCATGCATCAGGTATTGAAAAGATAAAATGTCAAAGGAAAATATATATGCTGGCAAAAGTATATTAATCCTCAAAATTAGCTTAGCAATTAATATAACTTTTAAAGATGTCTTTTATGGAGGGAATTGAAAGCACTTTATCATGTATATATTTGCAAAGTGATGCAGAGTTCTGAAGAAATAACCCGGAAGAAACTTCAAAAAAAATAATAGGAAGTCATCATGAGTTATTTTCATGCTAAGATTTCGTCCGTGAGACTCTGTGAGTCTGACCCAGGGACACCTCTCCTATCCTTCCCAGTGGTTGTGCTTTCTCAGGAGCAGATGACCAAGCCTGCCCCACCAGCACTCCTTTCATGGAAAAGATCCACCTCCTTCCCAACCCTCCCTCAGCCCCTCAAGTGCACCCCCATGAGGAAGTGTTTACCTATATCCTCCCAAAACCCAAAGAGAACTGCAGCCCAATGGGCACTCACTGGAGGCACGCAGGCATCAGAAGGCACTCGGGACCCAAGAGTGGCCACTGGGCTATTTTCCTTCAATGGTTCTTGGAAAGAAAGACTAAACGAGTAGCCACTCAACACGGGTGATTGTCAAAAGTCACACATTTTGTCCAGCCACATAGCAGATGAACTGGCTTTTTAAAAAAGTTAATCATTTGGGATGGTGGTAATAGCTCCTCGTAATAGGTAGTAAAAAGAGTTTTGTGGATGGAAGCCAAATTTATCTTGAGTGGCAAAGCACAGGAAGGTAATTGCTCAGAGAACTTGGGCACTAAAGAACAGTTCACGGCATTCTAACACAATAAATGATGGGGAAATGTCATCCGGGAATTAATCTTTAATCCATATGAGCTAGAGACAGAAAAGGAAAATTATTTTCTTATTTGGCTTTGGAATGAAAAAAACAAGGTCCTGGTAGGGGAACAGTGAGGGAGGCGGCTACATTTCCCCTGGAAAGTGTAGGCATTTCCCTGAGATATACATAGGTGCTCTGATGGAGAAAAAAAAAAAAGCTTTTATAAAAATGCACTTTAACATGTATCTTCATGTTACTTGAGTGTTTTTAGACCTCTTGGTATTTTTGTAGGCACTGAAAGTCCCGCATGCCGGGAATCCCCTTATCCCAGGAAAACAGATACAAGTCCCACATTCTTTTTCTTTTTTTTAAAATATATTTTATTGATTTTTCACAGAGAGGAAGGGAGAAGGATAGAAAGTCAGAAACATCAATGAAAGAGACATCAATCAGCCGCCTCCTGCACGCCCCCCTACTGGAGATGTGCCCTTAAGCAAGGTACATGCCCCGACCAGAATCGAACCCAGGACCTTTCAGTCTGCAGGCCGACGCTCTATCCACTGAGCAAAACCAGTCTCCGCACAAGTCCCACATGCTAGGGCCCCTCCGTCCTGGGCCAACCAGATGATCATTCTTTGGGGAGTTATAAGCAAGGTAGCTGGAGGTCAGATTAAAAGGTGGGTTGAGAGGAATTGGGTCTTCCACGCACACGAGTTTGCACTAGGGGGAAAAATATGCAGGGTTCGTGTTGGAAAGTAAGCTGTAGGACATCCCCTGGAAGGTAAAGGGACCCTGTTATAATAATATAAGTCTGTGGGCATTTTGCAATTTGACCCATTTTCAATTTGACCCATTTCATGGAACTGGAAAGTCATATAACATTTGAAAGTAGCAGGAAGTTGCAAGCCAGCTCTTCTGACTCAGAAGCACTGATTGCTGGGATCATAGGTCAGAAATGCCCTTGTGAGGTAAAATATATATATATTGGTCTTTTCCTATTCCTATATCAGAATTTCAAAACATTTTAGCTGTTGTAAGAGTGTGATCTAGGAACCAGCTGGTTGGACTGTTTTATGGCTTTATCTCCCACTTATAAGCTCCCCTGGCACTGGCAACTGCCTGCACATTTGTCTTCCTACCATCTCGAACACACTGGGTTTGGAATTGACAGAGTTCTGGTGAATTCTTGGCCACCAAGTTGCTGTGCGACCCTGAGCGATAAATGATGCTTCTGATGACTTGCATTTCTTCATCTATAAATCACACCCTTCCAGTTCTAACACCCAGTGTTTCTTAACTCTAAAAAAAAAAAAAGTGTTACATTGTGTTATTCTGATTTCTTAGATTTTGAAAATAAATGTACACATGTGAAGGGTTATTTTGCCTGCCTTAGAGTTCAAATGGTATGGTGATAAGCCCCTATTAGCAGCATTTATAAAGGTCTATGGTAAAGAGTTCATTATGGCTCATTAAATCCCTTCATGCTTTTATCCACTTTAGTTACTGTATTTCCTGTAAATGGGATTTATGCCAGGGCCACGTTAACACCATTTCACATTCTGCTGTGCTATTACCCACTGAGCTTGAATCAATTGAATGAAAGAGGCCTTTTCAAGTGTATTGATTTTCATTTATCCAAACTCATCTGTTTGCTTTGCTGCCTGCTTGTATATGGGGACCTCTCCATGGTGTTGCTTTAACCCTTAAGCATTTGTTTAATACTAGAATATACATAAGACAGACACTGGCGTAAGAATTGCAGAAAATTTGCTGCAAATGCAGTTTTATATGTGCGATACAAGAGCCTAAATCTCTTTCTTATGTCAGAAAACACTGCCTAAAGCAAGATATGACAACCTGTTCTCCTGCATACCCTCCCACCTTCCACCCTCCCAGCACCTGGAGAACTCAGTCTCAGAGGTCCTGCCCTCCTCCCTCTAAAAGGGAGAGGGATTTTGTCAAAATGGTGATTCTTCTGAGTAAAGTTTTATTCACTGTCAGGAAGCTGAATATTTCAATGCTGCTCTGCACAGAAACACTTGTTTGTCTTTGGCTAGAGCTCAAACTGAAGTGTGGACAAAAGGATGTGTGTAAAGAGAAGCAAGTGCTTTAAATGTACATTTTACTGTCCTTTCTCTCCACTCCTGGCTTGATGTGTTTGAGTGTGTGTGTGTGTGTGTGTGTGTGTGTGTGTGTGTGTGTGTGTGTGAGAGAGAGAGAGAGAGAGAGAGAGAGAGAGAGAGAGAGAGAGAGAGAGAGAGAGAAGGGGGCGGGGAGAAAGAGGTGTGTTATTTATTTAAAAATACAGTTACTATGTTTGAGCTAGAAAGCATTTTTACTATTTGCATTGACTTGCTGTGTTATTCACTAGATATGTGACCATGTGATATAGATTAAATAAGATTGCCTAGACTTTTAGTAAATGGATCTTGACTGCTGCTCAGATAAATACTAAAATTTATTTACCTGGGACAGAAATACTGGCTAAGGCAAAACCAAGGTCAATATTTTCTTTGAGTTGCAATACATATTTCTATACATTGAAATAGGATTTTATGTTATGATTAAACATAATCCAATGCCACAGCAGAACATAAAATTAAAAAGCTAATTCTAAGGTATCTTTCTTTTACGCTTAATTCTGCAAAGGATAATAACTGTTGGTTTAGGTAAGATATGATAATAGATGTTGGCATAAAGACTAGCTAAGCCTGAATCCTCATTGTGAGAAAGAAGATGAATAAAATTCATTATGAAAAGCTCATGTTACTTAAATATACCAATGATCAGGCATTATTGACTTAAATAAAAAAAACAATTAACTTTAACAAAAGTTTAAATATGAAATTAATTTATAATTGAGCAAAATACTTTTCCGCATGCATTTTCATAACATATGCAGTGTTAGTCAACTTTTGAGAGATTATATTTCAAATAATGCATTACACAGACAATAGGGTGGTGAAGGCCTGGGGTGGGGTAGTACTATGGGGGAAAAGGGATTTATGTAATACTTGCAACAATAAAGATTTAAAATAAAAACCAAAACAAAATATTTTTCTTTAAAAATATAACTACATCTTAATAAATGAAAAACATTTGAATGTCACTCAGTTAGGGACTAAGAACAATATAAAGATATATTTTCAAGAAGATTACAATCTAGGGAGAGAAGTATATACATGCCCATACAATTTTTTGCAATTGTTAAGATCATGAGATTTGGAATATTAATAAATTCTAATGCCTGCTCTGGCACAAGGACCTCCAACAAGATTTTCCGAGCCTTAGTTTCCTAGTCTATAAAAATGGAAGAATGAAATTGACCTCATACGATCATGGTGAGAATCAAAGGTCTGTAAAGCACTGAAAAGGTGCCAAAGGAGAACCCTCCAGAAGGGTGGATATGTAATAGTATATTGCTGAAGTGACAGCTGAAAACACTCTCATGGAGACACTTCCAGTAGGTTTACATCACTGGATTTGGAATGGAACTGATTATTTTTGCCTTGATTTCAGAGAAGAGAGCTCTTAAAGCTGAGTGGCGTGATCAGTCAACTCTTCAAGGAAGAGGTAGGATTTGGACAAGAAGTTGAAAGAGGAACTTAGGGTGTTATTGATTGGTAGATAAAACTAGAGGTAATGGGTATTACAACTGCCACTAAAATAGCAGCCATCTGCTCAGCCATGACCCTCAGCAAATCCTCCTTACATAATATATGATTCCGTTTAGATGACATTCTGGAAAAGGCGACACTATAGGGAAGGAGTTTAAATCAGTGGTTGCCTGGGGCTAGAGGTGTAGGAAGGAAATTGGCTATAAAAGAACACAAAAAAACTTTTGGGATGGTGCAGTTTATATGACTATATAAGTTTATCCAAAATTATAGTTCTATATACCTAGGAAGGTTCGATTTTACTCTATGTTGTTTATTGAATTATACCTAAATAAACAACAAAACACACACACATACTTAAAAAAAGTGAACTATTAAAAGTCCTGGCTGGAAAGAGTTATTTGCCTCTAGTTCTACAATGTAGTAAAATGTATTTGAAAGCAAAAGAATTAAAGCAATGACTTGCTGCTGATGGCAGACATTTGTACATCTCATTCAGAAAGACACTTCTGAAATATTAAAGTGTTCCCTCTTCTAGTCATTTTCTTTACCTTATTAATATTTCAAATAAAAGGAAAACAATATTTACATAAAGCTACTCATTGCAGTATTATTTATAACAATGTGAAAGTGAAATCAATTTGAATGTTAACTCATATTAGATAGAATAGTATGCAGTCATTACAATTTTAATTATGCAAACTATAAAACAGCATGGGAAGCAATTGTTATGATCTTAAATGAAACAAACATAATACAACATTGCATGCATATTATCTACTCAACTATGTGCTTAAAGAGTCATGTAGTAGTGAAAAAAGACAGAAAACACTGCTTAAGGATTCCAGCAAATGCTTATGGAGCTCACACTGAGCAAGGCAGTATTCTAAAATCTTTATGTGTATTAGCTCATTGGATCCTCACAACTCCATGACTTGCACTTTGTCAGTTAGGAATTTGTGCTACAGAGAGGTTAAATACTTTCCCAAAGTCACAGAGGTATTAAGTGTAGTAGTTGCCTGTATTTGAACATAGGCAGTTTCTTCACCATCCTAATATGTAAAAAACCAGGGTCATAACATCCAAAATGACCAAAGGCTTGACCGACCAGAAGTCAGTGCTGGGTTGCCGTGGCAAGCACTGACTGCCACCGGTTTGCCACTGGGTTGCCACTGGTTGGGCTCAGTGGATAGAGCATCGGCTTGCGAACTGAAAGGTCCCAGGTTCGATTCCGGTTCGGGGCATATACCTTGCTTGCTGGCACATCTCCACTCTGGGGTGTGCAGGAGGCAGCTGATCGATGTCTCTCTCTCATCGATGTTTCTGACTTTCTATCCCTCTCCCTTCCTCTCTGTAAAAAATCAATAAAATATATTTTAAAAAAAAAAGCACTGACTGCCCACCACTACAGGTGTCATGACCCAGCACTGACTGCCAAGGGGGTTGCTGATCAGGCTCAAAGAGAGGCCTGGAGAGAGAGAGAAGCAGGGTCTGACTGTAGCCTCTGTGGCAGGTATTGATCAGCCCTTGCCTTTCTCTTTCTCTTGGGGCCTGGCGAGCAGCCTTGCCTCTCTTTCTCTCCCACCTCTGCTGGGGCTGCTGATCAGCCTCACCTCTCTGATCAGGCCCATTGGTGGTCCTGGAGACACTGACTGGCATAGAAACCAACCAATCAGAACCTAATCTGGATGAACTGTGAGGAGCCAATGATTGCCTAGGAGACAGAGCTTTTGACACTGACTAGCATAGAAACTGACCAATCAGAACCAAATCTGGATGAAGTGCAAGGAGCCAATGGATGCCTAGGTTGTGGAGCTTTTATTGCTGACTGGCATAGAAACTAACCAATCAGAACCTAATCTGGGTAAACTTCAAAGGCAGAACCTAAGGTGGAGCTGAGGAGAGGTTTTAAGGGCAACAGCTGTTTGGTGTAAGTTGTAAGAAAGCAATTCAATTTTTTAATGACTGGTTTGGCAGTATAGTGCATATGGCTGCCAATCAGTTCGGATATAGGGATTATGTATTTTTGAAAAAGGCTCCCCCCACACACACAATTAACCAATTCTATCCTATATAAGCTATCTATACTACTAAAAGGGTAATATGCTAATTAGACTGGGTCAACCAGCCATCTTCTGGATGTCTGACTTCCTTACAGACAAAGCCATGGTGGTGAAGTCCAAGACAGAGGCTGTTAGGGGCAATCAGGCTGGCAGAGGAAGTCAGTTGGGAGCAAGATCAGGCCGACGGGAGAGGGCAATTAGGGACAATCAGACAGGCAGGTAGAGGTAGTTAGATGTGATCAGGCAGGCAAGCAAGTGAGCGGTTAGGAGCCAGTGGTCCCAGATTGCAAGAGTGATGTCTAACCGCCAATTTAAACCTGATCCCTGTGGGTATCAGTGGTCGGACATCCCCCAAGGGCTCCCTGATTGGAGAGGGTGCAGGCTGGGCTGAGGAAACTCCCCGTGCATGAATTTCATGCACTAGGCCACTAGTCCTACATAATAAAATGTTAATATGCAAATAGACCAAAGGGTAGAACAACCAATCAACCAATCAAAGCATAATATGCTAATGATTTTCTAAGGCTGTTCAACTGCTCACTATGACGTGCACTGACCACCAGGGGGCAGATGCTCCAACTGGTAGGTTAGCTTGCTGCTGGGGGCTGGCTAATCAGGACTGAGCAAGATGGGCTGGACATGCCCTAGAGCCCTCCCCAGCTGGTTTGTGTACCAGTGAGATCCTTCAGCCTGGCCTTCACCCTGTCACAATCCAGGACCCCTCAGAGTATGTCAGAGAGCCAGTTTTAGCTTGATCCCACAGGCCACACCCCTTGGGAGGGCGCCAGACACAAGGCTCATGGCTGGTGAGCGCTGCTGTGGCAGCATGAGCCTCTCCCTGTTGGGACTGATTGGGCACAAGCCCCCACAGCAGGCACAGCAGGGCCGGGCCGTGTGGGAATGACAGGTAGGAGCTGCATGTAGCATTGGACTGTGGGTTTCTGCTCAATCTCAACCCAGAGGAAATCCACTTATATATGAATTTGTGCACCAGGCCTCTAGTTATCCTATAATTGTCACCTTTTGCTATATTTCCTGAAACATAAAAGTGGATATAGTTGTGTTAGGCTGTAGTTGTGTTAATACTACAACTGACTTTTACTTGCTAATCTTTCTGTGATATTTTTTCCTTTTTTAAATAAAAATATGTTTTTATTGATTTTTAGAGAGAGAGGAAGGTAGAGAGATAGAAAAATAGAAACATCCATGAGAAAGAAACATCATCAACCATCTGCATCCTGCATATCCCCTACTGGGGATTGAGCCCCTGACCCAGACATGTGCCCTGACCAGGAATTGAACCAGCAACCTCTTGGTTCATGGGTTGATGCTCAACCACTTAGTTACACTGGCCTGGCTATTGTATTCTTAATTAAACATGCTCCTTAAAAATGTTTGCAAGGGAAGCATTTAAGGACTTCAGGGGAAGGGATGGAAAATGTGAAGGGAAATGAAGGAGTCATAACCACCAGTCTATACCAAAGGAAATTGCCCACAGGCTATAAGACTGGGGGATCCACCTGTCCTTGTGATCTGACCAGTGGGGAAGCCATTGTGTGCTTTGCATGAGTATGTGGGGTTAGTGGGACAGTAACACTATCCTTCTGAAATCAGGTTCAGTGGAAGAACCAAGTATATCCTGTGGGATTGCATAGTGGGCTGTGATGCAGCTGAGTCATATGTTTGGTTCTCTCTGATTCACCTGCATCAACATAATAGGTAGCAGGAATCCTGAATTATTAGTCCCAGTGTGTGATCACTCTTTTCTATCATATGGCAAAAGAGAAAGGGTACTGGATGTGTTCTGGTTTCCCAACGAACTCAATCAAAAACATATTGCCACGGGTCCATCTGGAATAGTTATACCAGTTGTATGTATAGCTTTAGGCTAAATTACGTATTAAAGTCCATCAGAAGAGTGTCAACTAAAATTAATTTATTGCCAGTGATTGAAAAAAGATGAAACAATTTGCTGTCAATGCTTTAGGCTGCAATTCAGGGGAGAATCAGATTTATAAAAATTGCCCATATATTTTAAAATACCACTAGAAGAAGAAAAACCATTGATTCTTTGACTTTGTTGTCTAACTTCAAAACATGTTTCCTTTTTGGCAGGAAAGCCAGCAATTCCTGTAATAAAACTTATCCTGGAGGAGATGTAAGGATAAGCTTAGGAAAAAATGAATAAAAGAAATCATAAAGAATTACTTGGAGTTAGAGTTGTTGATCATGAGGATTAGGTTTGACAGGAAAATATTTCCTTTGGGAAATCCTATTAATTTTTAAAAGTAAATTTTACTGCATTCTGTACAATTTTTGCAGTCTGTCTAATGTTGAAAACCCATTTTTATTGAATTTGGGAAACAGAGGTTTCTAGTGCCACTTTATAGGCAATGTGACTACAAGATTCTAAACATTCAGCCATAATGCAAAAAGAAAAACACCAAAAAAATCCAAAAGTTCAAAATCATTAGATGAATAAAACACCTGGATTTGCAGAGGCGTTTCTTTGGATTTAGCCATATACTGAATTTCAAACAAAGACCTGCAGAAATCAAGAAGAAACTGGCAGTGCTAAATATTTCAAGTGCTAAGTAGTTTGTATAGCATATTTTGAAATTATTATTTTCTTTGTGATTAAGTTAATTCTCTTCTTCTCTCCTACCCCAGTTGTCTTTTGAGCTTCAGTGCAGATAGCCTCTTAGTCCAAAATTCAGTTTAAAATAGTCTCAAAATAAAAAGTATCTGATTCCTGAAAGACACTGATTCACTCTGAAAATGGGCTATTTCTTATCTCTTATTAAGTGTATTGATCTCCTTGGAAACATTTTTCAGTAATCAATAGTCTCCACTATCTGTTCAATGTCCTGGGATCCTGTTATTACAGATATAAAGCCAAAATGCCCCAGTTCATAAAGAACCTCAAATGCCTCAATGATGTGTTTTTATAAATGTAATTTCAACTTTGCATTTTTCTCACCATTCCTCCGAATTTGAACACATCAAGCGTTCTGAAAGGGAAGAGGGCCTGTTTCTGAAGTGTGTTCCTGGTAGTCTTTGGTCAGTGAGTGTTCAGAATCCCCCAAATGATGTGCCATCAAACTATGATGGCCGAGGAATTTTAAGGCCCTGATTCAATAGAATATCCTTTGGATGAAGAATATTTGTTAATATAAGTTTTGCATTTCAGAAGGCTTAATCTCCAAAATTTATCATTTCAAAATCTTCCTAAATTCTATCCAATTTCAGTGTTATAATAATAATAGGATAAAGATGTGCAGCTACAGAAATTGAAAGCATAGATAGTTTCCCAAATTCATGCCCCAGGAGCCAGGCAGCTAATATGAAAGGGTGAATCCAGCCAGATGTTAAATAAAAGGAGGGAAGCTCTAATGCACTTGAAGGACTGGAGAATTCATGTCTCATCTAATGGCCAAAAGAAACATGTCTGCTGGACAAATATGCTCCTGAAGGACACTTACATGGCAGATAATAAAATTGAATGTGTCCTATGCCCATCCTGGGATGTCTTTGACCATTTTTTAAAAAATATATTTTATTGATTTTTCACAGAGAGCAAGGAAAAGGGATAGAAAGCCAGAAACATCAATGAGAGAGAGACATCGATCAGCCGCCTCCTACACGCCCCCTACTGGAGATGTGCCCGCAACCAAGGTATGTGCTCTTGACTGGAATCGAACCTGGGACCTTTCAGTCTCCAGGCCGAAGCTCTATCCACTGAGCCAGACCGGTTTCAGCTGACCATTATTTTTTTTTAGTCTTTATTGTTGAGAGTATTACAAATTTCTCCCCACTTTTTTTTTTTTTAGTATTTTAAAATTAAACCCTGATGGCAATGAGATACCATTTCATACCACTAGAATAGCTATAATAAAAAAGGTGAACAAGGAAGTGTTTATGAGGATACATAAAATTGGACCCCTCATGCTGGTAGAAATGAAAAATAGTGCTTTGGAAAACAGTTTGGCAGTTCCTCGAGAAGTTGAACAGAGCTACCATATGACCCAGCAATTTCACTACTAAGTATATGCCCAACAGAATAGAAAACATACATCCATATGAAATCATGTGCAATAATGTTCATGGCAGCATTTTTTCATAGATAAAATGTAGAAACAACCCAAATCCCATCAACTGTTAAGTGGGTAAACAAAATGTGATATATCAGACAGTAGATATTATTCAGTCAAAAAATACAAATGAAGCACTGGTATGTGTTACAACATGGATGAGCCTTGAAAACATTGTGCTAAGTGAAAGAAAACAGACCACAGAAAGCCACATATTGTACAATTCCACTTCCATGAAATGTCCACAATAGGCAAATCCATAGAGATAGAAAGTAGATTAGTGCTTGCCACAGGCCAGGGAAAAGGAAGACTACTAGTGAGCATGACTGCTGACGGGTACAGGGTTTGGGGGGTAGTGAAGAAATATTTTGGTATTTGTGGTGATGGTTTTACAATTCTAGGATGATACTAAACACTGCTGAATTGTACAAAAGTGTGAGTTTTATGATACTTAAGTTAGATCCTAATAAACATAACAAAGCCATGCCATGAGCTTATTTATTTACTGGTTTTATTTTCTCTTAAAAGCTTTATGCTGCAAATATAGAACACCTCCTACTTTAAGCCTACTTAGCTACTCATCTTTTAGTTTCTTATTCTTAACTTTTTAAAATATATATGGTTTCACTTCTGCATCACTTTTTGGCAACTTCAAAAGTGCCGTTCTATTATCTGGGAGACACCTCAGTAGGAGGGAATTAGGAAAAGAAAAAATTGAGAGCTGGGAATAGAAACAGGAAGTCAGACAAAAGTGATGGCAGGAGTTGAAACTTTCATAGTAAAGTCTCAGAGGAAATAAGGAAGCTGTGGGCAAGTAAACCCTGGCAGAATCCACCCTTCTGCACTCATGGGAGGGCAGATGCTGAGTGGAATAAACCAGAGACCAAGGTGCTGTGCCCTGAAGCTGCCACTTGGGGCCTAATACAATATAAGAAGCCTCTTTAAAGTCAACAGGTGTGAAAAAACTCAAAAGCGTCTTGGGTTGAAGTGCCAGTCAGAGAAGAACAACCATGCCTCTCAGTGGGCAGCCCATCTGTGACAATTCAAAATGACTGTACAGGCATTTTAATGAGACTTCAAGGGAAAATCCAAGATGTTTCAAGGCAGTAAGGGCTGGTAAATCAAAACTGGTCATATTGTTCTCACTAGCATCAATTTATGGCGTGCAGCATGCCGTTGGTATGATCTTGAAATACAGACTTGAGTTGTTGTCTTCAATGTTTATAGTGTCTTTAATCTTCATACCCCGGCCTATTTTTCTTCTGTAAGGTCTTAAATTCCTCAACTGAAGATTCCCTTATATCAGCAAGATTTGACAAGAGCAGATTCAGTAGTTTAAATTTTCATTTAAGCTATCAATGTTCACGATGAGGTAGGCTACATCATCAAAACCAGAACAAGGCAAAATAAAAACTAGACTTTTTATGAAAAAAATGGATGTTTTCTAAAGTCCCAACATAAAGTAATTGCCATGAATTACAGTAAATGTTTAAATTGGATTATTATTCAGCAATTTTAAAGGATTTTAAAGCATGAAGAGATCCACACATATTAATAGTGTATTAATCCAGAAAAACAAATTGCCAAATTGTACATATTATGTTATGCTAACATCAGAAATAGTTCAAAAGACTAGAATTTAATATTTTAGTTTGAATAGTCATTAGTTCAAGAGAGTGGAATTATGAATGATTAGTACAGGGTGGAGCAAAAGTAGGTTTACAATTGTTGTAAAAAATAATGCAATAAATAATAGATAATAATACAAGAATAATGCCTGTCTTTTGCACACTCACAACTCTACTAGTAAACTTCCTTTTGCCTCAGCCTGTATGTTTCCTCTTTTTTTTTCTGAATTTTCCAAATTTTCTCATGCATTACTTTTTAAAATATACGTATTTTCAGAGAGGGAGAGAGAGAAACATGAATGATGAGAATTATTGATTGGCTGCCTCTTGCATGGCCCCCACTGGGGATCAAGGTCACAACTTAAGTGTGTACCCTGACCAGCAAGCAAACCATAACCTCCTGGATTCATAGGTCAACATTCAACCACTGAGCCATGCCCACAGGGCTCATGTATTACCGTTTTTACTCAGAACCCACCTACCCCCATTATTTGATAAAGTTCAAAAATTCTAAATTCTGAATTTCTCAGGTGCCATGGGCACAGTGGTTGAACATCTACAAGAAGGCTAAAACAGCAGGATGCAGAATAGCCTTTGTGGTCACCTTTATGTCAAATATGTTGCAAAATTCCAAGAAGGATGTCAATTTATCCCCCTTGTGATCAGACTGAATCTGTATATGGTTAGATAAGTTACTTAGCTTTCATATAAATAAAATAAATCAAGTCATTTATTTTTCATAATAGTAGGCACCTGATTGGCTAGTTTGTGTTTATGCAATTACATTTTACACTGGATATTTAGACATTTGAGCCGTAACTTCAGAGGGGTTTCCCTGATTATCAGTTCAACTCTCCACTCACATGTTACAAATAAGAACACTGAGGCTCAGGGGAGTTAATCAACGGGCTCCCGGATGAAGTCTGATTACTGAGAGAAGGAAGACTAGGCTCCTAGCCTGGCAGTGACAGGATCTATAAAGCAGAAAATGACAGATAAAAATGATGAACGTAATTTGAAAGTTAGTTTCTCTATTCATTGAAGATTGCTTGAAATAACTTGCATTTTCTAGTTATTAAAACAAATGCCTATCAAAAAAAAAAAAAGGCTAGTATTTTTGGTCAAAGGAAAAGCTAGGAAGGATAAGACTCAACATGTATGTGGGAGATAAAAATCATCCCAAACAGCTATGAATCAGATTTAAAAGGCAATTGTACAGTGGGTTTTGTGGTCCAAGCTCTTTTATTCTGTAAGATTGTTTGCTTATGATGACCTTGGCAAAGTTCATCTTGATGTTTACAATGGCCAGCAGCATCAGTATGACTTGGGATCTTATTAGAAACTAGAGGCCCAATACACAAAATTCGTGCATGGGGTGAGGTGTTCCTCAGCATTCTCCAATCTGGAACCTTTTGAGGGATATCCGACCGCCCATTTAGGCCCAATCCCTGCGCCTAAACAGGAGGTCAGACATCCCTCTCACAATCCAGGACTGCAGGCTCCCAATTGCTCACCTGCCTGCCTGCCTTCCTGATTACCCCTAACTGTTTCTGTCTGCCAGCCTGATCACCCCCTAACCACTTCCCTGCCAGTCTGATCGATGCCTAACTGCTCCCCAGCTGGCCCGATTGCCCTTAACTGCCCTTCCCTACCAGACTGGTCACCCTCAACTGCCCTCCCCTGCCAGTCTGGTCACTCCTAACTGCCCTCCCCTGCAGGCCTGGCCCCCTCCCAACTGCCCTCTCCTGCTAGCCCAGTAACCCCTAACTGCCCTCCCTGCTGGCCTAATCACCCACAACTGGCTTTTCCCTTGCAGACCTGGTCTCCCCAAACTGCCCTCCTCTACTATCCCAGTCACCTTTAACTCCCTTCCCTACAGGCCTGGGTCCCCCTTAACTGTTCTCTACTGCAGGCCTGGTTTCCCTCCCCTGCCACCCAACAGCCCTGCTGGCTTGGTCACCCCTAACTGCCCTCCCTACTTGTCTGGTAGCCCCCAATTGCCCTCCCCTGCAGGCCTGGTTTCCCCCCAACTGCCCTTCCCTGCAGGCCTTGGTCTCTCTCAACTGCCCTCCCTTGCTGACCTGGTCTCTCCCAACTGCTCTCCTCTGCTGGCCTGGTCACCCCTAACTGCAGGCCATCTTATGTCCACATGGTGGCTATCTTGTGTCCACATGGGGGTGGCCATCTTTGACCACATGGGGGCCGCCATCTTGTGTCTTGGAGTGATGGTCAATTTGATTATTACTCTTTTATTAGATAGGATGCAGAGTCTAAGCCCTCACCCAGACCTTCTGCATCAGAAATTCTGTAGTTGAGGGCCAGCAAAATGTGTTTTAAGAAGCCCTGCAGGTGATTCTTATGTGAGCGCCTCCTCCATATAAATTATTTCCTTTTAAAAAATGTTTTAAGTTATATTGTCCAGAGCTCTTAAAATATTACTAAAACAGAGTGAGCCTAGTAATCTGGTTCTTGCATATTCAGTAGCCAAGTTTAATAGATAAAAACAAGATGCCCAGTTAAATTGGTGTTTCGGGTAAAGAACAATTTTTTAAATATTAAGTATGTCCCATGCAATATGTGATATATACTTATATAAATATAAGCATAAACACAAATATACGTGTAAACATATACATATATACTTATTATTGATCTGAAATGCAAATTTAACTGAGAGCCCTGTGTGTTACTTGCTATTCTGGCAACCCCATCACCAGCCTGTTCTTCTTCAAGTGCACTCTGAGAGGCAGCAGTGAGCAGCCACTTCGGTGGGACTGGGAGGGTCGCCTCTCTTATTTTGATTCTGCAGCAAGTCAAGCTGGGAAGAAAGTACCATGTAATTCATGCCTGTTCCTTCTATAAGCACTTGGCTGCATGCTGTGATTTGAGAAAACAGCAATTACTTCACTTAACATTACTTGTTTATTTTGTATCACAGAAACAGATAATGCCTTTTTCTCCCTTTTAACCTAATAGTCTATTAGAAAAGCACAAGGTGTCCTCCCCATTAATCCCTCCAGGGAATTTGAGAAAATTAGGCCACGTGAGACAATAGAAGGTGTAGGGTGGGTAGGATGATTTGTAAAAGAGCAGAATAGCAGCCAATATGCCTGGAATGAGTGGGGGCTGGGTTTTTTACTCTCTCTCTCTCTCTCTGTGTGTGTGTGTGTGTGTGTGTGTGTGTGTGTGTGTGTGTACACATATAGGTGCATGCTTGGAAGGGAGGTGGATCCATAAAAGATTAGGAAATTGCCCTGGTTGGTGGCCCCATGGTTAGAGCATCAG
>PVJN01045682.1:0-16780 GCA_004026805.1 Lasiurus borealis
TAAATGGAAAATTAAGTCGATACCATAAATTAACAAATTTCTTAAGTAACTTTTTAATGAAATGCATTTGCCCTACCCACTTTGAGTCAAAATTTTACCTCATTCAATGGAGTAAGAGGCTGACCAGGATTAACCTTTGGGTAAGACTGAGCTATAAGTAAAATCTGTTCCAGGCCTTTCACTCTGTAACTTCTCATTCGGACAGTGCTCATTCCTCTCCCTGCCTCCACCCCAGGTCCTTGCTCTAAAATCTGAGCCTCCCTATGTCTGCCGTCTGCCCACTGCCCTGGGGAACTTAACCTTCCCGCCACCAGCCATCTACGCAGCATGTAGTCACCACCACTCCTCATGTGGCACTTGGTTGGACACAAACAAATGCCAGCACGTGAGTGCACAGTTGGGAACTTCATGTCAGCTAAGGGTGAGAAAGAGGTTGTTTTCCTGGGCCACCTACAGAAATTGTGTGGAGGCAGAGCCTTGAAGAATCACACTAGTTGCTCTAAATGATTCCCATCCAGAAATCCTGAAGAAGTTCTTCCTAGCAGGGACCCTATCATCAGGGTGTCACTGCCACCAGGTAAACTTGTTTCCAGTGTAATCCAGATAGTGTTGCTCTGCCCAAGACAGAGCTCTACTAGTAACCCTCACCAGACTCTTGGTCATCATTCTCAAGAGAAGGAGCTGGACAGGCAGCATGTCACTGCAAAACTCTCAAGTGGTAGAGCTATTCTCATCACTGACTCTGTGAGAAAGCCACTGCAGTAACCTGTTCCTTAAAAGCACTGCATTTGCCCTCGCCGGTTTGGCTCAGTGGATAGAACGTAGGGCTGAGTTGGATTCCGGTCAAGGGCACCTATCTCGGTTGCAGGCTCCTCCCTAAACTCAGCCCTGGTCAGAGCACGTGCAGGAGGAGGCAATCAATCGATATGTTTCTCTCACATGGATGTTTCTCTCTTTCCTTCCCTCTTCCACTTTCTCTAAAAATTAATGGAAAAATATCCTTGGGTGAAGATTTTAAAAGTACTGTATTTGAAAACTTGGTCCTCAAGTTAGCAGGCAATAACCATCACCACAAGTAAGGTCTGCGTTGATTCTAAGAAGTAGCTAAGAAAATCATACATATTTCAAAAATACCACTTTGTCATTTATTCAACAAATGTTTTTGGAGAGCTTGTTATGTACTCTTCTATGTACTAAAGAACTATCAGTGATCAAAACAACAGACTAATATCCTTGCCTTCTTAGAGATCATATTTCAGTAGTGGTAAAATGGAAAAAAAAAAACAACACGTGCAGTGAGTGCACTTTTTTAAAACATGCAATGAATCTCTGTATAATTTTTAAATGTCACCTTCCCAAATAATTAAATTTAAGTATTTGAAAATATGTACACAATGTTAAATGTGGAAAAACTAGGATATAAAATATTATATCATACATATACATGATATACAAGTATGATATAACTATACAGTGGTACTTCGAGATACGAGTTTAATTCATTCCGTAACCTTGAGGCATGGGAAACTATGAGACGCTCGAGTCGAGGTAAACTGGTGGGTTGTGTGCAGCTGGCCTATCTCAAATGTTGCTCATATTTCAAAGCAAAAATCGCTTGCTCGACGGCTCGTATCTCAAAAATCTCGTATGTTAGGGCACTCGTATCTTGAGGTACCACTGTATATGTATGATTTCCAAATTTATAAAAATAAATTGAAGCCTATGTATACATAGATACAGCTTCCAGACTGATATACCTATTCACAGTAATTAGTGTTATCTTTGAAGTGAGATTGCTAATAATATTTCTTTTCTTTTTCATGTTTCTTGTACTTTCTAAAATTTAATAATGAATATCCTTTCAAGAGTAGCAGAAGAATACTACATTGTGCATTTTTAACTGTAAAAAGAAGACTAAAAGATGAAACTTTTTTCATAATTGCCAAAAGATGGAGGCATCCAAGAGGTCCAAAGATAGGTAAACAAACTGACAATAAAATAGTATTCAGTGATTTAAAAGAAAGGAGCTATCAAGCCACAAAAGAAATAGAAAAAAATTAATTACAAATGATAAGTGAAAAAAAGCCAGTGTGGAAAGACTACATATATAACTCTAACTATATGATATTCTGGAAAGGATAAAACTATGGAAACAGTGCTTGTCGGAGTTTTGGGCAGAGAAAAAGGGGAATAAGCAGAACAGGGAGGATTTTTAGAGCAATAAAACTATACTGGGTGATACTCTAATGGTGAGTACATGTCATTATATATATTATCAAAACCTATAGAATGTCCAGCACAAAGAGTGAACCCTAATGTAAACTATGGGCTTTGGTTAATAATAACATATTAATGTTGGCTTATCAATTGTAATATTTTACCATACACTAAAGCAAGACGTTAATAATAGTGAAAATGGGAAATAGGAGGGAGTTGGTGAAAATTTTTTGTACTTCCCAATGGTTTTTCTGTAAACCTAAAGTTGTTCTAAAATAAGTTTATTCTATCTAATAAAAGAGTAATATGCAAATTGAACATACCTCCACTACACCCACAAGCTACGCCCACCATCCAATCAGAGAGTGTATGCAAATTAACCCAACCAAGATGGCTACAGCCACAGAGAGAGCAGGAGGAGGGTTGGGTTGCACCTGGCAATGGAGGAAGCCAAGTTTTCCCCACACCTTAAGCCTCCACTTAAGGCAACAAAGTTTCAATGGCTGTGTGAGCAGAAAGTTTGACTCTGCTCCAGGCTACAAAGTTTCAATTGTAGAAGATAAATAAATCCCAGATACCAGGGCCTCCACTTGAGTTGCCAGGGAGCATGGTCGGCCTGCAAACCACCACACGCCCCTCGCCCAGGCCACCCCATGCCCCAAAGGAACACCCACCTGATGTGGGACACCCTTCAGGAAAAAACAGCTAGTCCCCACATGTGCAGCAGACCTCTATCCTATCTAATAAAGGAGTAATATGCAGATTGACCATCACTCCAACACACAAGATGACTGCCCCCATGTGGTCAAAAGATCCTGCCCCCATGTGGACACAAGATGGCCACCACAAGATGGCCAACAGGGAGGGCACTTGGCAGGGAGCAGGCCTGAAAGGGAGGGCAATTGTGGGTAATCAGGAAAGCAGGAAGGACAGTTAGGGGTGACCAGGCCTGCAGAGGAGGGAAGTTGGGGGTGACCCGGCCTGCAGGGAAGGGCAGTTTGGGGTGACCAGGCCCATAGGGAAGGGTAGTTAGGGGCAAACAGGCTAGCAAGGGAGCAATTAGGCATCAATCAGGCTAGCAGGGGAGTGGTTAAGGGGTTATCAGGCTGGCAGGCAGAAGCAGTTAGGGGCAATCAGGAAGGCAGGCAGGTGAGCAGTTGGAAGCCAGCAGTCCTAGTTTGTGAGAGGGATGTCCAACTGCCTGTTTAAATGGGCAGTTGGACATGCCTCAAGGGGTCCCAGATTGGAGACAGAGCATGCACAAATTTTGTATACTGAGCCTCTAGTTTTATAATAAATAGTTAAGATGAACTCTATTTTTTTGACCTTCTGGTGGTATAGGATTAAAACCACTCTACAAAATAGTGGTTCCCTGTTCTTGAAACTTCAGGGACTAGTAAATTTCCCAAAGAGTCAGAAAAAAAACAACAAAGTATTTTTTACTTTTCCTTTGTGGAGTAAGTACATTAAATATAGATATGTGTATGTACACAAACACACACATATACCCACTTACTCTCTCCACGGCATTGTTTTAAAAAAGAAGGGGATTGTATCACCTAAAATGTAAAAGCATAACCTTAAAATAAGGAAAATTCCTTTACAGGCAATACACTGGCCCTTACGAAAAACCTACCTCAATTTGTGACTTTACTCATTTCACTATGCTCTGTGAACGCTTGGACTTGTGGGGTGGGAATCACCAGTATGTGGCCCAGTGTTTTAAACAGCTGCAGCCCAGGAATGAGAAGGATGTGTTATAAAAGCCAGGACTCTTCAGCCTGATCTCACACAGGTTGGAAGGCAATCTCTTGAGGTTAGCCATTCTTGAGCAGTTGGCTGGTTGCATGTTCCACACTGTTCTTTATTATTTATCACTAGAGGCCCAGTGCACAAAATTTGAGTACTGGAGTAGAGGAGGGGTCCCTCAGCCCAGCCTGCCCCCTCTTACAGTCCAGGAGCCCTCAGGGGATGTCCTACTGATGGCTTATGCCCACTCCCTGGGCCTAAACTGCAGTCTGGCCTTACTCTGCAGGAGGCGACCAGCTAATCAGAAGAAGGCACCACCCCCATTACCCCACTGCTGCTGCCACTGCCAGCTGCTGAAGCCGCCAAGGTGTTTTCATTAACATGGACTCCAGTCCCTTCACCACGAAAAAAATGACAACTTTCTTTAGGCATTTTCAAGATGTGTTTATCATAGGATATGACATTTCTTTCTTTTTTTATTCTCACCTAAGGATATTTTTCCATTTATTTTTAGAGTGTGTGGAAGACAGAGGGAAAGACAGAAAGAAACATCAATGTGAAAGGGACACTTTGATTGGTTGCCTCCTGCATGAGCCCTGACCTGGGATCTGACCAGGGAGAAGCCTGCAACCTAGGTACATGCCCTTGATCAAAATCAAACTCAGATCCTACAGTCCACAGGCCAAAGTATTATCCACTGAACCAAATCAGCTAGGGCAGGATATGACATTTCTTAGCCCTCCAGCAGTGGACCTTTGTTTTTTTCCTCCAGGAGTGAGGGATAAAAACCCTAGTGTAGATATAGATTATTAGTGTAGATATAGATTTTTATTAGTGTAGATATAGATTATTGTGAAATCAGATGAAAATGCTAACATTGTGTAACACCCCAAGTGGTCATTTTGTTGCTTTTATCCTTGAAGTTCTCACACCTGTTCCAGTGGAACAGAATTAGAAGTGTATGTTCACAGAGCAGATCCCCTGGTAAAACCTTAGAGTATGGTTCACTGCAGAATCAATGAGGCGATGATAGAGTACTGAAAGAGGGGGCTGGTGTTGTTACTCACCAAGGATTTCAATGGGTATCCTGTGCCCCTCACCTGGAAGAGGCTCAGAACTTCCAGATCCAGTACTGCGGTCCATTGCTTCCTCTGCAGGCTCTGGTCTCTGCCCCAGGCCCGCAGCCTTGCCAGGTGTGGCTTACATAGCATTTACCTCTTCTCTGAGAGGAGTGGAGTGAGTAGTATCCATGTTGAGGGGCAGGGGTCACAGCCATCTGTTAGTCATGCCTTATTTTACATGGTGATTGGACATGACTAAGTTTTCCATAGAGCATAACATTCAGGGGCATTCCTGATCTAACAGCCCAACTAAATTCTCTTTCTCTGAGTGTAAGGTACATGAGGACTCCTGCACTAATGCAAGGCTCTAATGGCAAAGTCATTGGAGGTGGGAGGGTGTCACACACACCTGTCTCTTCTTCAACCTCAGGCAGTTAAGAACAGATAATATCTCTCTCTCTCTCTCTCTCTCTCTCTCTCTCTCTCTCTCTCTCTCTCTCTCTCTCTCTCTCTCTCTCCTCTCTCCCGTGGAGATTAGGAATACTTTGAACTTTGTGCTGGGCTTCTCTTCAGGCACTTGAGTGATTATTATTCTTGGAAGAAAGCATTGTGGTCATATTTTCATCTGACTCCTTCTCTGCAAATTGACAGAGAGTAATGGGTGAACTCCTCTGGTTATTCCAGCCACACGGAATTCCAAACAAAGAAAAAGTGTTAAGTACAATTTTTGACGCTGGAATTGAAAATAATGTGCAATGCTTCTATGGATTAAATAAGAGAAAAATGATCTTTCTTTTAAGAGTATGGGTCCTTTCAGAGAAAAGCAGTCTTATGCAACTGATGAGAAGTCAGGGATATGATAAAATATAATATATACATTGTGGTGCATTTAAATTTTCTTTACTTCATACATTGAGTGCCATTTGTGTTGCATTCATACCTCAAGTTTGAGGTTGAAATTGTCATAGTCTACATACAGACCTGGTGCAAACAACTCGGCAGTGTTAGTAAGTGACACCTCCGCCCAGACAAAATCATGGAGGCCCAGAACATCCCAACATGGTAATGAAATTCAAGCTGGCCACCTGGGATGCTCACAAAAAAGGGAGAAAGACCTTCTACACACACACACACACACACACACACACACACACACACATCACACATTTTGGTATGTGCTCTTTTTCCCATATGCTTTTTTTTTTCAGTCTATAGATCCAGTAGGTGAATACTGACTGCCTGATAATACAGTCATTGATGACCTCTGAAGCAGTTTTCTTAATTTGTGTATTGATTTGTTTGGACAGATTACTCTAGTGAAATTGAGTTTTGGTAACAAAAGGTAAGGATCTAGACTAGGCAATTTGCCTAAACCTGAGGAGCAGAGTTTATGATGGTCCATTGACACCTCTTGCTTAAAAGAGATAATCACACCACACTCCCCTCCTTTCTGGGTAATTTCAAACCACTCCCTTTCCTGTCTTCCATCTTCCAGCTGCACTGGTTAATACTTTATCTACAGAGTTAAAAAATGATGCATGATTGTCCTGTTTCCCAATCCTAGTTTAACCTTCTTCTGGATTCTTTCCTCCTCATTCAGAGAATGAAATGCTAAGGTCTTTTCTTTTTCTTCTTTATAGTTATCTGTATGTATATATACATCTATCTGTGTGTGTGTGTGTATTTCAAAGATGAAAGGAGAGAGATAGAAATATTAATGATGAGAGAGAGAATCATTGATCTGCTATCTCCTGCACATCCCCTCCTCAGGGTCAATCCCAAAACCTGGGAATGTGCCCCGATTGGGAATCGAACTAAGAATGATCTCCTGGTTCATAGGTTGATATTCAACCACTGAGTCATGCTGGCCAGACGCTAAGGTATTTTCTAGCAGTAAATATTCATTTTCTTTTGGGCCAGCTATAGAAACCTTTAAGTAAAAAGTCACTGGAGGTGGGAGAAAGTCTCACACACTTGTAACAACATCTGTAAGAACAGATTCACATCCTCTCTCTCTCTTTCTCTCTCTCTCTCAGCATCTTTCTCACCATTGTTCCATTTCAGGAACACATTTCAGGTTCCTGCATTTCTCTATTCTCCCCCTTAACACACTGGCTTTCCAGAAAAAAATTAATAAATCATTTACTTTGAGACATAATATTAGCAAAGTTGAGCTCCTTTCCAAAGACATTTGCTTTAAGAGAGAACCAAAATCTTGATTTCCAATGCTAGAAATGCAATACCAGTAAAAGGATCTGGGAAGTGATACCTTTGTGATCTGTCTTAAATCATATTCCTTAGGACATAATATTCAAATTGGGGATAACTCACTTAGTGGTTAAGACCGGGTTATTTTTAAATAAAATAGAAATAAAGAAAATAGAAATATCAAATGAATGAAACAGAACAATCAGAGTAAAAGTAAATATTGTTTCTTATAATTTTCAATTTTGTTATACATATACTAGTGACTCAATGTACAAATTCATGCACCGATGGGGTCCCTCAGCCTCGCCTACAGGATTGGGCCAAAACCAGCTCTCCAACATCCCCTAAGGGGTCCCAGATTTTGAGAGGGTGCAGGCCAGACCGAGGGACCCCGCCAGTGCACCATGGGGGCCAAGGAGGGATGCAGGAGGTTGGCCAGCTGGGGAGGAACCTTGGGAGAGCTCCAGGGCATGTCCAGCCTATTTCACTCAGTCCTGATCAGCTGGACCCCAGCAGCAAGCTAACCTATTGGTCAGAGTGCCTGCCCCCTGGTAGTCAGTGTACGTCATACGGAGCAGTTGAGAGGCCTTAGCATATCATTAGCATATTACACTTTGATTGGTTAAGCTGATGACACTTAGCATATTAGGCTTTTATTATATAAGATCATGCATAGTGCCAGGTGGGTATTAAAAAGTTGGTAGGGACTACTTTGCAACGTATATGATTGTCTAACCATTATGCTATATTCCTAAAACTAATACACAATAATCTTATAAAATAAAGAGGTGATATGCAAATTGACCATCACTTCAACACACAAGATGGCTGCCCCCATGTGGTCAAAAATGGCCACCCCCATGTGAACACAAGATGGCCACCACAAAATGGCCAGCAGGGGAGGACAGTTGTGGGTGACCAGGCCATCAGGGGAGGGCAGTTGGGAGGGACCAGGCCTGCAGAAGCGGGCAGTTAGGTGTAATTGGGTTGGCAGAGGAGCAGTTAGGTGTCAGTCAGGCTGGCCAGGAAGTGGTTAGGGGATAATTAGGCTGGCAGGCAGAAACAGTAAGGGGCAATCAGGCAGGCAGGTAGGCAAGCAATTGGGAGCCAGCAGTCCTGGACTGTGAGAGTGATGTCCGACTGCCCATTTAGACCCAATCCCGATGCCCTATATGGGCAGTTGGATATCCCTCAAGGGGTCTTATATTGGAAAGGGTGCAGGCTGGACTGAAAGACACCCCCCCCCTCGCCGGCACAAATTTCATGCACTGGACCTCTAATATTGAATATAAACTATAATTAATGAATTAAAGATTTTTTAAAAAGAATGGAATGGAGGATGCCATATCAAATATTTAAATAGACAAAATCAACTATAATATCTAATAAAGTATATACTCAAGCAATAAAATAATAAAAAGGAAGTGATTACCATAAAAGTCAGGGCAGTGTTTACCTTTAAAGGGAGGAAATGCTCTGGTTGGGACAGGTTGCCTGGAGAGGCTTCTGGATCGCTGACAAAACTTTATTCTTTGGCCTAGGTGATAGTAAATAGAGCATTCATTTCATAATAATTAGAAGTTATCCAATTCTTTTGTGTGGTTTTTCTAAATCTGTTTTATTTTTTTAATAAAAAAGAAAAAATCTACAAAACTCATGATTTAAAAAAGAAAAAGAAAAATTAATACAGCTTTGCTTGATAACTCATCATTCACATGGAAAATGCCATCTAGGCTCATGGGAGCATTTTCCCT
Source organism: Lasiurus borealis (assembly GCA_004026805.1). NCBI lineage: Eukaryota > Metazoa > Chordata > Mammalia > Chiroptera > Vespertilionidae > Lasiurus > Lasiurus borealis. Next base: position 8,990 of record PVJN01045682.1, read on the forward strand.
GCATGATTTACAGGTATTACCTTCTCTAAAATGAAAAACTCTTTCCTGTAAATAGAACTTGAATTTTAATCTGTCCCATATCTCCAAAGTACAACTATGCCAAACCTGTGGTTATCACATTCTGAGTCAGATATCAGCTTTACAAGCAATTAAAAATCATATGATTTTAAGTTGGTATGATTACAGTAAATCATACAATTTTGTTGTACATTTATGGAGATATAACAGACACATAGGTTCTGGCTATAGACTATGACAATATAGTGGCTTCCTAGGTTGTTATTCCTGTCCTCAGATAATAACCAGAATGATTGTGTTTAAAAACTAAGTAAGGATAGTACATGCACTTTAGGAAAAGTCAGCTAGCTTCCTATAAAACAAAATTCACCTTCTTTACTACCCATTAATTCTACTTCAGAAATTTGCCTAAGAGAAACAAAAAGTATATGTTACTAAAAGATTTGTGCAACAATTCTAATCACAGATTTAATTGTAATTGCCACACACTACAGACAGCCAAGATTTTCATTGTAAAATGAATAAACTGGGGTACATTTATACAATGGAATACTATTCCACAACAAAAAGGAATAAATTATGGATGTTTATTCAACACATGGGTGAATTTCAAAAGGAATGTCTTGAGTGAAAGACACTTGTCACAAAGGAGCACACCGTATATGAATAGTATATTTATAGGAAGTTTTCCAACAGGCTTCATTAATCTATGGTGGGGATAAATGAGTATAGTAGTGGCTTCTGGGGCAGTGATTATTATTAACTGGGAAAAAGCACAAGGTTTCTAGTGTGATGGTAATAGTCTATATTTCAATAGAGTTTGTTTTTGCACAGGTGGAAATATTTCTAGAATGTCATCAATTTACACATTGTTATGTAAATTTTTATCAAAATAAAAAGAACCACCTAAAACTTTAGGTAACAATATATATAACTGAATTAATTAGAGGTAAATGTACTAGGGTCTATAAATCATGAAATACATTAAAATCTGATAGATTAATGAATGAATAGGTGAATAGGGGATAATGATAAAACAAGTTTGATAAAATGATAACAGTAGAATGGATTTGTGGTGTTCACTGTAAAATTCATCCAACTTTGTTTTATGGGTAAAATATCATAATAAAATATTGCTCAGGGGGAGCAAATGAGATCATGACATTCTTTATTTAGAAATCTAAGGAAGATTACCAGCTCATCCTATCTAATAAAAGAGTAATATGCAAATTGACCGTCACTCCAATACACAAAATGGCTGCCCCCATGTGGTCAGAGATGACTGTCCTTATGTGGACACAAGATGGCTGCCACAAGATGGACAGCAGGGGAGGGCTGTTGGGAGAGACCAGGCCTACAAGGTAGGGCAGCTGGGGCAATCAAGCCTGCAGGGGAGGGCAGTTAGGGGGGACCCAGGTCTGCAGGGGAGGGCTGTTAGGGGCAACCAGGCTATCAGGGGAGCAGTTAGGCATTAATAGGCTTGTAGGGGAGTGGTTAGGGGGTGATCAGGCTGGCAGACAGAAGCAATTAGGGGTAATCAGGAAGGTAGGCAGGTGAGTAGTTGTAAGCCAACAGTTCTGGATTGTGAGAGGGATGTCTGACTACCCATTAAGGCCTGGTCACTGGGATCCAGTCTACATGGGCTGTCAGACTTTCCTCAAGGAGTCCCAGATTGGAGAGGGTGCAGGCTGGGCTGAGGGACACACTCCCCCATGCACAAATTTTGTGCACTGGGCTTCTAGTTCAGAATAAAAGACAAAAACCTAATGCATAGTTTACAAGACCCTGTATAATCTAGGCTCTACCTAACTTTCTGTTCTCACCTAATATCACTCCAGCACTTCATCATCCAGCTCCAATGACTGTGGCCTTCTGCCTATTCGTCAAGTATATACCAAGCATATTTGTCCTCATCATCCAGATCTGCTCATTGTTTCTCTTTCTTAGTTTACTCTCCCCTCCACTGAACCAGTTGATGATAACATACCAAACATTCCTGTATTGACACTATTACACCAGCCTGATTTATTTTTGCATTCCATTTGCCTTCACTAAAATTATTTATTCATTGGGAACTGCCTAAGATCTAGTGTTCTTTCCAAATAGCTGATACACCCAGATAAATATTAGCTAATTGCCCACACAATTAATCACATAAGAAATACAACCAACATAAAAGAAAAAAATCAAAATGAAAATAATCTACCACATGAAGAGTATTTTAAAGTAATCATAATACATTTCTTCAATGACATACAGAGGATGTTAATAATATGAATGGGGAAAACAAACCTTTGAATTTGAATATAATTGAACTAAGACATAATAAATTGGATAAATAGGTTGGATACTACTCAAGAATAAATCAATAAACTGGAAGACAAATTGAAGGAACCTCTCCTAGAAAGTGTCAAAAAGGCTTAAGGGAATAAAAACAAATCTAAGAGACACAGAAACAGAAGTAGAAAAACTAACATCTTGAAAATACAATCCCAGAAAGAGAGAAAATAAAAATTGCAGATGAGAAATTATTCTCTATAAAAATAATTTTTAGACTCTATGAGAAAACATTTTAAAATATCTGAAAAAATGAAGTAATAGTCTATGCTATTGGATGAGACAACCTCATTTTATATAGTTGTCAATTTTCATCAAATTAATCTATGATGTCAAAATTATGCCAATAACAATGCCAATGAGATTTTTATTAGGGACCGTGTGAAGTAATTCTAAAATTTATATGGAAACAATAAATGCCCCCAAATAATTAAAACAACTTTGAAAAAAAGAGCTAAGTGGAGGATCTTCTTGCCAGTTATTAAAATATATTATCATAGAAGAAAATACACTATTGTGCAAGAATAGAAAGTGGAACAATGTATCAGAACACACAACTCAGTAACATGTCATTACTCACATGGGGATTTAATATACAAATAAAACACCACAAATTAAGGGAACAAGAAGAATTATTGCAGTGGTACCTGTAGGAAAGTGAGTCACTGTGGATAGAAGATCTAACACCACATGCAACATAAAATTATAAATGAATTGAAGGCCCAAAAGTGAGTAATAAAATTACACACTTTACAGAGGCTTATATAAGATGTTTCTTCATGGAAAAAAAAGGATTTCATAAGTAAAATTCCAATGACACAAACCATAAAATAAAATTTGATTAATTGTATTAAATCAAAAATAAATGTCTTTCCAGCAAATGACAATGTTGACAGAATAAGCAAATGTGAGGCAGACTGAGAGAAAAATGTGCCTATTCAAAGAAGAAACCAATGATCCCCCCAATAAATTTAATTTTTAAAAAATGATGTGGTTTGCCATGGAAGATCTACCTTGTTAAATAATAATTTTCACCACTTAGAAACTTCACATAGGTGAAATCAGGGTTATTTAATTAGGAAAACAGGTTTGCTTTTCTTCTTGATAGAGCAGGCTTTCAACAAACGCTCCTCAGTCCCTTCTCCTGTAGCAATGTATTAGAAGAACTTGAGGTCAACTCGGCTTTTACGGACTGACAGTTTTAGAGATAGAGATTTTAACTGGGACCAAAGGACTCTTGGTTTCGAGGAGCAAAAGCCCAATTCAAATTGTCTTAAGCGAACAAAGGAATGTCATGGGTCAAACAGTGATAAAGTTCAGGGAGTTGGGTTAAGTGCTTAATACTCACAGTCCCAGATCACCTTCTGGTCCTAGGCTGCCTCCTAAACATTGGTGAGGGCGGCAAGATGGGGAGGCCAAGCCCCTTTAAGACAGGCATGGGGTCCATGAGCCTAGGGACCACACATAGTCCCCACCATGGGAGAACCTCACACTGGACTGTCCTGCCCCCCCCCCCCCCTGACAACACTGCCTGTGGGGTTTGAAATCAGGGAAAAAGGTGTTAAGCTCCTGAAAACCCATTCCATTCTGGGACCTCTGCCCTGCCCCCTCCATAGTTATTTACAGGCAGTCCTTGGGTTACTTTGACTTATTATATGTTGTTTAGTGGTTACATTGCCATCTCCCATTTGTTCATATTAAAAAAAAAAGTTCCATCATTTTGACATATGAACATATGTGCTTTATGTTTTTTATTTTTTATTTACCACAAATAAAGGTCAGGAATTGTCATCTTTCTTTTAATTTTTTTTTTACTGTTTCACTTCATTACTGCTGTGTATGTGCTCCATGTGAGTGAGGTAGGTGCTTCTGTAGGTTGGTTCTGACTTATGGTGAAAATTGGATCTTCACCTAAACCTGTTTGGCTCAGTGGATAGAGCGTTGGCCTGCGGACTGAAAGGTCCCAGGTTCGATTCTGGTCAAGGGCATGTACTTTGGTTGCGGGCACATCTCCAGTAGGGGGTGTGCAGGAGGCAGCTGGTCCATGTTTCTCTCTCATTGATGTTTCTATCTCTCTATCCTTCTCCCTTCCTCTCTGTAAAAAATCAATAAAAAATATACTTAAAAAAAAAGAAAATTGGATCTTCTACATAACCCAAGGACCTACTGTATACTGAGGAAGCCAAAACAACAAATATCCTATCTAATAAAAGAGTAATATGCAAATTGACCATCACTCCAACACACAAGATGGCTGTCCCCATGTGGTCAAAGTTGGCTGCCCCATGTGGACTAAGATGGCCTGCAGGGGAGGGCAGTTGAGAGGAACCAGGCCAGCAGAGGAGGGAAGATGGGGGTTACCAGGCCTGCTGGGAAGGGCAGTTAGGGGCAAATAGGCTGGCTGGAGAGCAGTTAGGCATCAATCAGGCTGGTAGGGGAGTGGTCAGGGGGTGATCAGGGTGGCAGGGGAGAGGTTAAAGGGTGATTATGCTGGCAGGCAGAAGCAGTTAGGGGCAATCAGAAAGGCAGGCAGGCAAACAGTTGGGAGCCAGCAGTCCTGGATTGTGAGAGGGATGTCAGACTGCCCGTTTAGGCCCAATCATACTGGGCAGTCAGACATCCCTCGAGGGGTCCCAGATTGGAGAGGGTGCAGGCTGGGCTGAGGGACACACACCCCCATGCACAAATTTCATGCAGTGGGCCTCTAGTCCATTATAATATGGATATTACATGTGATACCTTATAAAACAAACAAACCATTTTCAATGCACCAGAATGATTCAATGAAGGCAGACTTTTAGAGACTTAGATATCTTGACTTCTTATTTAATATATAGCTTCTAATTAGTCATGTGACCTTTCCAAATAACATCCTTTCAGAACATGTGTTTCATATTTGTTAAATAAGAGAATTTGACTAGAAACTCTAACTTTTTCTTCAGGTCTCAATGCAATAATTCCATAGTAATAGCTAAAAAACAACACAATCTATACTTGAGTTTCCAAAACACCAAGACAATAAAAATGGCTTTTAAAATATCATTAGCACTGGATGTTTTTCTTCAAATTCCTTCCTTTCTGATTTCCTTCATCCTCTGGGCTGGCCAGAGCCCACACAAGGATCCCAGAAAGCAGTCTAGCAGAGTTCCAAGTCCATACAAGAAGGGCATCTGAGTGGGAGAGAGCCCCTACAAGGAGAGTATCTCAATGGGGCGGTAGCTTACTGAAGTGAAAAGATTAACGATATTCAGAGATTTTTTAAATGAACAAATGTGCTGAGGGTGATGGGAGCAACTCTTTCTCAATGGCAGAGAAGAAATATAAAAATTTTAAAAAAGGAGTAAAGCTAGAATATATCTCATGGTACTGAACGAAAATGGGAGGCATTAATGTGAACTTGTGTCTTTCAACATGTAAAGAAAGTCATAGAAATAAATATAGATATAAATGTGTATATATGTATATACTTTTTCTGACACTGTCCACTGAAAGAGTGTGGAGAAACAATATCTCAGTAGCAATAAGCACACCTATCACCCAGATCTTTGGCTTTTGTATATCACTCTCCACTAAATGGAACTGAGATACCTGGAAAAAGTGGCTAATTTCCAGTATTTGAACAGGGAAAGAACAAGATGAGCTAAAAGATGTTTAAAAAAATGATAAGAACATGTCAAACAGACTCAAGAGACCACTTTGAAAAGCTCTTACTAGACATAACTTGAACAATTTGAGCATCAAAATAAGTAATAATAGTCATGAATTATAACATGTTTATTAAAACAAGGGTCAATGGATATTAATAAATAGAATAAAAGAGAATTCCTTTTTATAGTAGAACATCAACTCATCAATGTAAAATGAATGTTGAAATTAGAAAATCACAATCTGGCAATCATCATAGTAATAACTTATACAACTATAATCAATAGATGCTAAAACTGATGGGGGAAGGTAAGACAAAACAAAATTTTGTCTCATCTCAAGGTGTCTCCTCACAAGTACTTATTAATTGGGATGAAAGAAAACTGTACAGCAGAAAAAAACATGTAGACACATCTTGATAAAGTGATCCATATTAACTCCCCTGGTAATGGGACAAATGTCACAGTGTGTTCCTGATAGGATACAAGGGGAAGAACACAGAATTACTTCTGTGAAATTGTGTAAAAATGCAAAACCTGGCTCTAAATCATGAGGATACGGTGGACAAATCCAGATAAAAGAAATCTACAAAGTTATGTGCAAGAACATTAAGGGCTTCAAAGTGAAGAACATATCAAAGAGTTGTTCTGGATTGAAGTAGACTGGTACTAGAGAGACGACACTGAGTACAATGCATGGTCCTGAATAGGACCCTTTTGCTGTGAAAGCTACTGTTATGATAACAGGAAACTTACACGGAGTACCTGGACAAAAGCATATGGATATTCTTTGTAATATTGTAGCAACTTTTCTGTAAATTTAAAATTACTTCAAAATTAAAATAGATTCTTCTTCAGACTGTTGTACCTTGCTTAAGCATCATTCATTTCTGTACATGATTAGTATTGATTATAAAAAGCCACAGCTTCACAGTGACAGCTATTCAGACACTCACTGTGTCCTGAGTTCAGCCTCTATCATCCTTTATATTTCTTCTCTGACATTATTGAACATTTTGAAGCTTACAAATAAATTAATAAGTGACATTTTCATTTGAGTTTTTCTTACTATAAAAGTAATATAGCACAGTGGTTGGCAAACCACATTTTGCGAGCCACATGCAGCTCTTTGACCCCTTGAGTGTGGCTCTTCCACAAAACACCATGGCCTGGGTGAGTTTATTTTGAAGAAGTGGCATTAGAAGAAGTTTAAGTTTAAAAATTTTGGCTCTCAAAAGAAATTTCAATCATTGTACTGTTGATATTTGGCTCTGTTGACTAATGAGTTTGACGACCACTGGAATAGCCAAAGAACATATATGCCTAACCCATAGACACAGATAACTGTGAGGTGATGGCCAGAGGGAAGGTGAGGCTGTGGTGGGGGATGGATGGAGGTAGAGAAAGGGTGCAAGGGAAATGGAAACATCTGTAATAGTGTCACATAAAAATAAAGTTTAAAAATGGTTAATAATGTAAGTTTTATGTGTATTTTACCACAATTAAAAGAAGTAATATATGGTTTTATAAACAATACATATAAGCATCAAGAAAAAAATGGTAGCCCAGCTGATGTGGCTCAGTGGTTGAGCATCAATCATAGGGAAACTGTTCCATTCTCAGTCAGGGCACATGCCCGTTACAGGCTCTACCCTCAGTGTGGGGCGTGCAGGAGGCAGCTGATTCATGATACTCTCTCATCATTGATGTTTCTGAATCTTTCTCCCTCTCCCTTCCTCTCTGAGATCAATAAAAATGTATTTTAAAAAAAGAAGAAAATAATCACCAAAAC
>PVJN01045683.1:0-16780 GCA_004026805.1 Lasiurus borealis
CACTAACCATCAGGGGGCAGATGCTCAATTCAGGAGCTACTGAGCTGCTGTGACTTGGTAGTGGAGGTGCTAGGGTGACACCCCCCGGAATCAGAGAGGAGGTAGCCCTATTCCAGGGTTTGTCACCTGAGAACTGCTCTCTTGCAATCTGGGACCTTTGTGGGGTTGTTGGAGAGCCGGTCTTGGCCAGATCCCCACAAACCAGACATAGGGACACTCATCTCACTCCATGGATACCTTTCAAGCCTAGGCACCATCTCACTCCATGGATACCTTTCAAGCCTAGGCACCATCCCAGATATGGCCAGCCAGGGAGGAACCATAGGAGGTTGGCTCCAGGGTTTTTCCATGCAGTTCTACCCTGCCAACCACCCTTTAATTAATTTCCTTTCAATGTGCAGGAATGTGTGCACTGGGGCACTAGTGTAGTATAAGGTAACATAAGAAAAATGAACTCTTACCAGTAAATGTCCTTCAAAGTAGATATGATTAAAAACTACACATTGAATGGGAGAACATATTCACTAATGATACATCTGATAAGGGGTAAATATCCAAAATTTATAAAGAACTTTTAAAAATTAACACTAAAAAAACAACACACAACAACAACAAAAACAACAACCCAATTAAAAAATGGGCAAAAGACCTGAATAGAAACTTTTCCAAAAGGAGATACAGATGGCCAATCAGCGTATGACAAGATATTTAATGTCACTAATCATCAGAGAAATGCAAATTAAAACCACAATAAGATGTCACTTCACACCATTTAGAATGGCTCTTATCAATACATCAACAAACAAATGTTGGCAAGGATGTGGAGAAAAGAGAACCCTTGTGATTTGCTGGTAGAAATGCAGATTGGTGCAGCCACTGTGGAAAACAGTATGGGACTTCCTTATGACCCAGTGATTCCATTTTTGGGAATTTATCCAAAGAAATTGGAAATACTAATTTGAAAAAATATATGACCCCTATGTTCATTGCAGTGTTATTTACTAGTACAATAGCCAAGATGTAGAAGCAGCCCTAGTGTCCATCATTAGATGAGTGGTTAAAAATGCTATGGTACATTTACACAATTGAATGCTACTCACCATAAAAAAGGAGGAAAACTTACCTTTTGAGATATCATGGATGAACCTGGAGAACATTATAGTAGAATATTATGTGAGTGAAATAAGCCAGTAAGAGAAAGACAAGGACCAAAAGGATTTTCTCATGTGTGCAATTTAATTAATAAACTAAACTACCAAGTAAAATAGAGACAGATTCATAGATAGGGAGCCAGCAGACAGTTCTAGGATCTGTGTGTGTTTGTGGGGAGGGGGTGAGGTGGGATGGGAGGAGTTTAATGGCAGGAGAGATTGAACAAAAAAGAAAACAGAAAGAGAAAGAACTCATGGACATCACTGTGAGGATTTTGGAGGGGAGGTAGGTAGTGGGTGGAAGTAGAAGAGGGCATAGAGAGAATAAATGGTGATAGACAAAAAAAAAATTAAACATTCTGTGAGAAGAAAAAAGTTGTCTTGCAATCTTTCACAACTTTTAGCCCTTTAAGAAGTCCCTGCTTCCTAGCTTCTTTAGAGTGAAAAGAGCTTTTCATATTTCTTAATATTCTTATGTTAGCCAAAACTGGTTTGACTCAGTGGATAGAGCATTGGCCTGCAGACTGAAAAGTCCCAGGTTCTATTCTGGTCAAGGGCATGTACCTTGGTTATGGGCACATCCCCAGTAGGGGGCATGTAGGAGGCAGCTGATCAATGTTTCTAATTCTCTATCCCTCTCCCTTCCTCTCTGTAAAAAATCAATAAAATATATTTAAGAAAAAAAATATTCCTATGCTAAAAGATAAATTATAAAAATTATACATCACTGGAATAAAAGTAGACATGATTATTAAACATGTACATTATACTAGAAAACAGGCATTGGGTGTCCAATAGCAGCTTATTAGTTGAGCTGCTCAAAATGTTGCATTAATAATACTGTTAAACATACTGTATTTTTATAGTTATATATTTAACACTATGTGAAATTCTTGAAAAATATCTTAATAAATATTTTTATTAATGTGTAAATTTGTTATAGTGAATATTGTTAATAAGAACATATTTAATCTCCTTGCATGTTTCCAATCATGAGATATAGATAACATAAAAACCTAAGTTAACTAAACAGTAATAATTATTCTCTTTATTAGGTTTATATATTATATAAGATTTAGTTAGACTAAGGATGAAAATGGAATATAAGAATCTCTACTTTTGCTTACCCGTTTTTCCTTTGGCTTATTTTGACATGTGTGTTTTTCATGGGTGTCTTGCTGTTAGCATTACGAATGAAAATTAATTTTTTAAGTGAAAATTTTCTAAATGTAATTTACTTACCAGATATTTTTCCTTACATGCTATTATCCTACTCCCCCCCCCCACCTCTTTTTTTTTGATGGATGGAGAATTTGGTAAAATTTTTTTAATGCAATCTTGGTAACTTTAAATTTTAACTTTTTGCACACAAATATGCCTGTTTTCTGTTTATTAAATATTAAACAATTTTACCATGAGATGAGCTATCAATATAAATTTTAGTTAATACTTTAGAAACAGCTTTTTGTCCAGTACACTTTAAGGAACTGTCTGACATTGAAACTGGGACTCAAAGCTATCGGACATTGAAATTGGGACTCAATCATTTTTCTTTTGCTCTGGTGAGTTTATTTCTAGCCTACAGGGCCAAGCTGTTTTTAAAGACAAGAAACAGGGAGTGGACGGGGGGAAGCAGATACAGAAGCAAAGAAGCAATGAGCGGACTGTTGTGCTACAGTGGGAAGACAGGGAAAGTTGGGGAAGAGGGGTCTATAGGAGATCAACAGAAGGACTTGTATGCATGTGTGTGTAGGCATAGCCAGTGGATACAGGGCAATAGGGGAAGGCGGGGGTGGGGGAACAGGTGAGGGCATGTACTGGGAGGTGGGAAGGGCAATAGGGGGAAAATAAAAATAAATAAATAAAATTAAAAAAAATAATCTATACTAATAAAGGGAAATATAGTAATTAGACCAGGATACTTTCTGAGAGACCTTCTGGATATCCTTCCAGACAAAGCCATGGTGGTGGGGCCAAGGCAGAGGTGGTTAGGATCAATCAAGCCAGGAAGAGAGGGCAGTTGGGAATGATCAGGCTGGCAGGGAGCGTGGGGCAGTTAGGGGTTATCAGGCCAGAGGGGGGGGGGTAGTTGGGAGACATCAAGCCAACAAGGGAGGGCAGTTGGGGGCAAGAAGGCTGACAGGCAGAGAGGTTAGGGGCAATCAGGCAGGCTGGCAGGTGAGTAGTTAGGAGCTAGCAGTCCTGTATTGCAAGGGGTCCCAGTTTAAAGAGGATGCAGGCTGGGCTGAGGGACATGAACTTCTCCTCTCTCCCCTTATACAAATTTTGAGCATGGGGCCACTAGTATATATTATAAAAATATTTATCAGTATTTTATTGATTGCTTTGATAAAAGCTTAGTTTCTTTTTTATTTTATATTTAAAAAGATAGCTTTGTAGAAAGAACTTGATATGATCAAGGAACAACTAGATGTCATCACAACTAATCATTTCTGATGTATAAGAAGTAGAATAACTACCAACGTGGAAGAAGCAATGTCTAAGTTGTGTCCAGGGAGTTGACCATCAGTGACCTTCATTCCTCTATACCTCATAAGACAGGTGGTCTCCAGGTCTCCTTTGCCCTCTACATTTCAAAGGAGTGGAAGGGGCACCTCAAAAGATCAAAGAAATGAGTGTGTATAACTTCTGATTGCACTATAATGGAAATAATGCATTTGTAGATTTTTTTAAATATATTTTCACTGTGTCATTTTGTTTTCAATAATCACTGGTTTAATGTCCTTTGTATTGTTATTTGGCCCATTATTTTTTAATTAGATGACTGGGGCATGAATTTGTGCACAGGTGGGGTCCAGCCACCTGCCTCGTTAGAGGCTGATTGGGGCCAGGCTATTGGAGGAGAGGGGATGTAGAAGCTTTGGAAGGGCTGATAAGGGCTCCAATAAGGCCAGTTGTCTGTTGCAGTGCATGTCATAGTGACTGGTCATTCCAATCATTCCATTGTTTTAGTCACTTGGCATATATATATATATATATATATATATATATATATATATACACACACACACACACACACACACACACACATACACATACACATACACACCAGTGGCACAAAATTTGTGCATGGGGGGAGGGTGTCCCTCAGCCTGGCCTGCACCCTCTCCAATCTGGGACCCCTTGAGGGATGTCTGACAGTGATCGGGCCTAAATCAACAGTTGGACTTCCCTCTTGCAAGCTGGGATTGCTGGCTCCTAACCATTCATCTGCTTGCCTGCCTGATTGTCCTAACCAATTCGTCTGATGTCCTGCTCACCACCGCCCACCTGATTACCCACAACCACTGTTCCATCCTGACCAGATCACCCACAACTGCCCGCCCCTCTTATCCCCTAACTGCCTCTACCTCGGCCGTGCCACCATGGCTTTGTCCAAAAGAATGTCTGGAAGGTCTTCAAGTCTAATTAGAATATTATCCTTATATTAGTATAGATACTAGTGGCCTGGTGCACAAAATTAATGCACAGGGGGAAAAGGGGAGAAAGAGTGTCCCTCAGCTCAGCCTGCATCCTTTCCAATCTGGGACCCCTCAGGGGATAACGAGCAGTCGGACATCTCTCTCACAATCCAGAACTGTTAGCTCCTAACCACTCACTTGTTTGCTTGTCTGATTGCCCCTAACTTTTTCTGCCTGCCAGTCTGATTGTCCCTAACTGCTCCCCTGCTAACTTGATTGCCGCTAACCACCTCTGCCTCTGCTCCGCATCCAGAAGCCAGGATTATCTCCTCCAGCCAACCACAAGCACCTGGGATCTGGGTTTCCCTTCCTCTGGTCACCTATAGGTGCCCATAGGTGCCCAGCTGCAACTGCAGGGGATAGTGGGCAGGTGGCTTCATCTTGGCTGCAGCTGCAAGTGCTGATACCCAGGACCGTGGGGCTGAGGGGGTGGCTTCTCTGTCTCTGAGGCCATAGCCAGCCACAGGTACTAGTGCCTGGGACTGCAAGGTGGGTGGCTTCTCCATCTACCAGGCTGTAGCCAGTAGCAGGTGCTAGTGCCTGGACTACAGGCAGGTGGCTTCTCCATCTTCCCTGGGATATAGTTTAGGCAACTTCTCAGGTTGTCTGCAGCCTAGAATCACAGAGCAGACAGCTTCTTCGTCTCCCTGGCTGCAGCCAGCCTCAGATGCTGGCACCTGACTTCGTTGAACCCCACAAGCCAGGAGTGGTGGGGTGTGGGGCTGCTGCCATGTTTTCAGGTTAATTTTCATACTCAGTATGATTGGCTGTTGGGCATAGCAGAGTGATGGTAACTAGTATATTTCTCTTTTATTAGAGTAGACTAATAAATTCGTCCATGGGGGAAAGGGTCCCCTCAGCCCAGCCTGAACCCTCTACAATCTGGGATTCCTTTGGAGATGTCCAACTGGGGCCTAAACTGGCAGTCGGACATCCCTCTCACAATCTGGGACCACTGGCTCCTAACTGCTCACCTACATGCCTGCCTGATCACCCCTAACTTTCCCGCCTGCTGGCCTGGTCATCCCCATCTACCTTATTTACTGACCTAGTCACTCTCAATGGCCCCCACACACACTGGCCTGGTCACCCCTAACTGCCCCCTGCTCCCGCTGGATAGGTTCCTCCTCATTGCTCCCCTGCCAGCCTGATTACCCCCAACTACCCTCTCTGTGGGCCTGGTTGTCCCATGCAGCCTGCAGTTCAGTCATTTGATTGCACCTCACTAATCCCCCTGCAGGCCTGGTCACCCCATGCAGCTTGTTAAGTCATTTGTTCAGTTGCAATGGTCATTTAGGCTTTTATGTATGTAGATATGTAGATAGATAAGTACATGTTATGAGGTGATATTTATCACTGAATTTGTTGGATAATTTATCCACTTCTGTATTAACTATTGTACTTCATATTTCTGCCCATGATGTTAAAAACTGCTTGCCATTTAGAGGTATCTTAACTCTTCCTGGTCACTGGAAAGAAGCAATTTATTAAAAGGATTCTGGGTACTTGACAAAAGTTAATGCAGTTTGAAAGAGGAGATTTCTTTCTATCTCACTCAAAGGAACAGGTCAAACAGACTTTCTCCCTTCTATTTTCTACGATTGCTAAAGATATCATTTGGACTTCATTTCAAATGAAATCCTTCGATGGGGCAGGATATGAGTATGCCCAAACTCAGCTAGCACTGCATGTAGTGCTTTTGTTTTATGAGATCCAAGGCTATAAAATCCTGCTTCTGGGGTTAAGCTGTGAAGAGTGGGGAAAGCTTCCTCTATCAGAGACCTGAGACTTTAAACTCTTTCTCCACTTAGAGACAACTCATTCCCAATATGAAAGCATTTAGAAGGAGATGCAGAAGCTATTTTCACACTTAAGAACTGTTCAGTAAGGCCAGGTGCAGGTCACTCTTTTTGCTTCACTCATCATAGAATTTTACAGAGCTTAAATAATAAGAAATTCATCTTCATCTTTTCTTACTTTAATGTACTTCTATTTCTTTTTTAAAGTAACAATGCTAAGTTCCTCCACCAAGGAAAAAAATTGAATTCCTATGTAATTATACTGCTGTGCAATTATAAAATCATAGTAAACATAGTACACATTTTTACTTATCTTGAAAAATGTCTAAATCATTTATATTGCTTACACTTACTTTCTTTTTCAGATTTCTTTGTGTGATTAACACCTTTTCTATCTGTCCGTTAATTAAATAATTCATGTGCAATTGTTTTGTATGACATGCAGGGAGGGACACAAGGTAATTTTACTTTTTTCTGTGAGCCACATGTGATAAAGCAAGGTCTTGGGCCCAATAGAGAAGTGAAACAGAGTTGGATTAACTGTAATTAGAACAAGCAAATAACTGGCAGTATTGGGCTTTTATAGCCAAATCCTATAGGGATCTCTAAGGCAGAGTGAAATATCATGTATCTCAGTTGTCAGACCAGCAGCAATGAATTTTGTCAAGTTAGAGGTGTCCTAGTCATATAGAGGTATTTTTCTCTGTTTTTATTGAATTTATTAAGATGACATTGGTTAACAATAGTATGGAAGTTTCAAATGCACAAGTCTACAACACATCATGTGTACACTGTATTGTGTGTGTGTTCACCACCCAGGTCAAGTTTCTGTCCATCATCATTTATACCCCCAATACCCTTCTCCCCTCCCTCCTTTCCCCCTACCACCTGGTAACAACCCCCCTATTGAACAAAATGTATTAAAAATAAAAACAGTGAAAGATTCATAAATAAGAGAGGAGCCTGACAGCTGGGAGGTGGGGGCTAGGTAGGAGTGGTGGTGGAGGGATTGAGCAAAAAAAGAAAAAAAAAAAGAAAGCAAAGCCTCATAAACCTTTGGCAGTCTTATGCTGTAAAAGTAAAACATTTCAGATGAACATAATTGGAGTTCAGGACAACATGAAGTTGGAAGATTGGGCATATTACAGGAATAGCTTTAGGAATCCTTTGACTATGCCCAACTTAATATTACCAACATCATGACTGCCTGTTGGTAATATTAGAACCCTCCACCTGAGCCTGGTTTTCTTAATGATTATTTCTGCCAAGACAGAGCATGCTGGGATTGCTTCTTATATTCACAGATACTATGTAAAACTTCAATCTCTGATCAGAAAGAAAAAGCTAAGCAAATCGACAACATCCTGTCTCAGTGATAAAGCCACTTTCTCATGATAGGACCTGGCTATCTGTCCTTTCTATTCAACAGCATCCCCTCAGTTCCTGCAGGTATTCTAGCTTTGGCCTTAAATGACTGGTCATTGAGAGTGAGGAAGGAACTGCAGCAAGACTGTGGGGTTGGATTTCAGTACTCCTTCAATTGGCATCCTATAATGATAATCATTATGATGGCAAACCTTCCATAATGCTTACTATGTGGTAACACTTTATTTATTTTGTCACAATAGCCCAGGGTAGACTCATTTTTTCCCAGTTTAACATGGAGGAGAAAAAAGTAAAGCACAGAGAGTTGAAGTGTGCAAAATGTATTTCCCGAATACATGAATGAATACATTCAGTTAATAAGAATATTTATTGAGTACCCCAAAGTAGGTCCTGTTGTAATGGAAATCATACCTTACTTCAGAAGAAGGAAGGATGGTGGGAGATAAGAAGCAAACAACAAATTCTGGAGGTGGGCGTTGGATGCAAAGAAAGATGGGTACTATTGCCCTAGACAGACTGAATAGTGCAATTGGCTGTGGTATGAAGTGTGGCCTACAGTTGAAGAAGGTAGAAGGGGGAAAGGAAATTTTTAAGCATGATATAGGTGACCTCTGATTCTCTTTCCCAGATGTTTGATCTCTGCCTGACTTTATAATACCTACTGCCTGTGGGTGGCCCCAGAGTTAACTGTGGCCAGAAGGGACCTTGAAGCCTTTGGGTAAATCCTTCCTGGAAGAAAGGGCAGAACCAACAATCCTGAAAATAATTCACATTTCTGAGCAGGCTTTCTTATTTTTAATTTTATTTGGAATCATCTGTTTTGTTCTATATACTCTGAAATTCACTTCTCTTGAGTTCTTATCTATATTTTTGCTTCTGATCTATTTTTTATTTTTATTCATTTATTTATTTTTACTCTTTTTTCATATACCATGAACTGGTTTGTAAATTAGAACTAAAATAGATGTTTTACTAACTGGTGACTACTCCAGTTACTCTTTTTGCTAACTAGTGATTACTCCTGAATTCTTATTTTTTTTTAAATTATACACACAAACACACACACAAACAATTCTGGGTCTGCCTTAATGACCAACCTCTGGCCCCCAATAATATTTACCTACCATTTTAAAATGTGGAGCTAAATACTATCTGTTCCTTTCTCCAGCTTTAGTTATGACACTTATATTCTATTAGAAACCTGGTGCATGAAATTTGTGCACTGGGATTGGGGGTCCCTCAGCATAGCCTGTACCCTCATGCAGTCCAGGAGCCCTCGTGGGATGTTCAACTGTCTTGGAGGCAGGAGAGACACCCTCTTACCCCGGGTGCACTCACTATCCATAAGCCTGGCTTCTTGTTGAGTGGTGCTCCCCACATGGGAGTGCACTGACCACTGTGGGGACAGAAGGGGGCAGCTCCTGCATTGAGCATCTGCCCCCCAGTGGTCAGTGTGCAAAATAATTACTGGTCATTCTTCCCTTTGGTTGATTTGCATATTAGAGTTTTATTATATACGACAGTGATTGGCAAACTCATTAGTCAAACTCAAATATCATTAGTACAACAATTGAAATTTCTTTTGAGAGCCAAATTTTTTAACTTAAACTTCTTCTAACTCCACTTCTTGAAAATAGACTCACTTAGGCCATGGTATTTTGTGGAGAAGCCACACTCAAGGGGCCAAAGAACTGCATGTGGCTCGCAAGCCACAGTTTTCAGACCACTAATATAAGGATTACAGAGTGATTTCTAGGATATCTTCTGTAATTTAGACACATCTGCATAATGCATTCACATTGTTCAAGTACTTGGTGCTTTTTAATGCCTGGCATGTATGAAATGAAAAAAAAAAAAACAGGACTCATTCCTTGGTTACCTGGGAAACATAAAATGTTAGAAATGGTTTCATTGACTCAGCCCTGGCCTGCTTTGTTCTTTGACATTAGGGTCAAGATACTCATGGTCTTAACATTATCTCCTCAAGGTTATGGGACCTAGAGTCATAGACACCTCAGGCTGCTCAGATCTTTACTTCTTCTCTCAAAGAGAGACAGACTTGTAAACCTGCATCACAGAATAAGGATATGATATGACAAATGGAAGTGAGAAACAAAAACAGAGCATAGGTCTCTTCCATTTTCTCCTTCTCTCCTCCCACATATTTCTTCCACCAAAGAAAGCATACTCACATTGCAGATTTCCTCCAGCTTTCATATCAGAACTAAAGTCGAGACCCTCTCCTATATTCCATTGGCTTATTTCTTCTCAAGATTTCAGGAGAGAAACAAATTTCACTATTGGCTCTAAATGCTGTTTTATCTTACTCAGTAAGACACATTTAATGTAGTTATTCTACTGGCAATGTACTTATTTTTATTTCATGGTATATTTTAGTCAAATCATATTCAAAAAATGAACCCTAATTATAGCAATGCAATTTTTGCTTCTACTTTGAAGGTTAAAATACAAGAAAAACTATTACTTGAGTGTTTACACTTTTACTTTTGTCAGTTTTCTCATATTCAAAATGGAGATGGTAAGAGCACCCAGAACAAAAGGTGTTGGGGGAATTAAATAAGCTTATGCATTAAAATTACTTAAAAAAAGCTGACATAGAGTAGATTTTAGGTATCATTTCTGCTGTTATTATTTCTTGTACTAATACCCAAAGTTATTAATAAATAAAGATATATTTAAGGGTTTTTTTATATATTTTTTCTAAATATTTTATATGGTTTTTCTTTCCTCTTTTTTTCCTAATTGCATATATTTAGAGTCAGAAGAATGTGGGTTAGTGTTTCACATCTGTTACTTAGTAGATGACTTGGGAAGATTATTTATTATCCTCTCTAAACATCAGGCCCTTGTCTATGAAATGAATATATTTCCTCCTGATTTACTGGTTTGTAAAGAGTGTGTGTAACATTCAGTACATGAGATAAGCTCTGAATATATGGTGACTGTTATTATCCTGTAAAGATTCTTCAGAGAAAACTGACCTGGATCAACCCATGATTTTGTGGCTTTGGGATTCTCAAAATAAGTCCACTTTTCATCGCCAGTCACAATTCAATGCAAAAAGCTTTCTTTCATGCAGTTGAAACAACATTTTACTGATGACTTTTCGGTTTTTCATTTATCTTTCATTCAGTTGATGTGGCACCCATTTTCCTTCCTTTAAAATATTTCCCATTGCATGTAAATGATTGGAAATGGTTTGCTGAGCAATGTTTTATCTTTTTAAACCAGCTTTCACAAGTACCTTGAGATGGAGCATGTTCACCATAAGCTTCCTGAAGTGTTCAGCAACACTTTTCTTCAGAATAAAGTAATGAATTAAAACTTCCCACAAATGCTCTTGTTTTTGGCATGAAATTCAACATTTTTAAGTGTAAAAATATCTGTGGTCTTAACACCTTCAAGAAATGTTACATATGAAATTTTGAAGCTTGTCAATACAACAAATAGCATATGTATATCAACATATGTTTAACTACATCTATTGAAAAAAAATCTACATTGTTAACAGGCACACCGTGTATATGGGTTGCCAGTTCATTACCTGTCATGGTCAGGCACATGCAGGAGGCAAAGTGTTTATGTGTCTCTCTCATGTTGATGTTTCTCTCTCGCTCCTTCCTCCTCCCTTCCACTCTCTCTGAAAAAGCAATGGAGGGAAAATATCCTCAGGTGAGGATTAACAAAAAAAGAAAAAAGAAAAAAGAAAGAAACTCCACCTAATAATAGAATAATAGAGTAAATCTTATTTCCTTCTCTCTCTCTCTCTCTCTCTCTCTCTCTCTCTCTCTCTCTCTCTCCTCACACACACACACATAGTGCCTTATTTATACCATAGTTTTATAGAAATATGAGATTGCTTTAGAATTTTCTCTGCAAAATATGTTGTTACTATATAAAGAATGATTCATTCAAAGACAGTGAAATATTTGTGATCTGGTGAGAAAGATGTATCTTAAAGTAGAGGTGAGGATTATCAGTTCTGTTAGGATATAGCTTCTCTATCCTATTATGATGTTCAGATGTGGATACATGAAAAATTAGGTAAATCTTTGGACATTTTAATAAGAAATGGTAATATTTTACAAATATTAGAAATAATAACGTTTTCTTTCAGTCATATCTAGAATAAAGCTAATTCCAATAAATGTAGGCTTCAGAGTTAGTCTATGGCAGTGGACTGCAAACTACGGCTTGTGAGCCACAGTTTGCTGCTCTGTTGACTAATGAGTTTGCTGACCACTGGTCTATGGTATAAGTCTAAAAGGTCTGTTTGCTTATTTGCGAAGTAATTTACCCAGAAGGCAGAGTAAGTGGACTATATGTGCATATATCATAGTATATGGTACATGTTCACTTAAAACCATTGCTCTGAATATTTAGAAAAATGCAAAAAATTATTTCACTTAAAATTCTCTACTCTCTGTTTGCTTTAAGAAGACTGAGTGTTTCCATAAGTATTTTCTTAACTTCTAAGTTCATTTTCCCTAATTTGGATTACCAATGAAAATCTATCATCCCCACTAAACAATGTCAAGAAGAATAAAAAAAGAAAAAAATGAAGAGGCTACAAAAACTCAGGGCCTCAAAGCCATTTGCAAATCTTTTGTTAAACTCATCATTCCTTCAGAGAAATCAGAGCAAGATATGGATCCACAAAGATGTGAACTAAAAAGGTGTTTAATATAGTAAAAAGAATGGAAGATGTGAGAGGTTTGTGTGTATATTACCCAAGGTAACCTGTAGTCTAGAGCAAATCTCTATAAAAGCAATAGTAAAACTAATATTTTTTTTTTAATTAAAGCAATTTAGGTGTAGAGGATATCACTCAATATTTCGCATTGTCCCAAGTATAACTTTTTCTACATAAAACGTGGAAAATAGTATTAAAATTCCATAGAAAGGTATACTTACATAGTAATTATATTGATACTTTTAGAATTGTCTTGGTGCAGACTGTAATGAAACAAATATTTTTGAATAAGAAATATATGTTAGAGGGTCTTTTAGTACCATTGATTATTATAAAATGTGTATATCACCCTGTTTGTTATACCCTACTCTATTAATTTCATCAAAATATTCCTATTGATCTCGAATCAGAGATGTACAGGCAACAGTTGAAATAGAAAAGCCACAGCATGTATGGAGGAATTTCTAATTGTGTTAAAAATTAATTTGCTTTTGTTTCTACTTTGTGCTTATAGTGTATGTTCTTTATAGGATAAACAAAGTGTGATTTCCTTTTTTGTGATTCACTCAAAGTTAATAAAAATAAAAGAATGAGTAACTCTTCATTATTAAAGTAATACAGTGGTTTTTCAATCTTGGCAATTTTGCCCCTCCTCCTCACCTCCTTACCCACCCCGCAAGACATTTCACAATTTTGGAGACATTTTTGTTTGTCACAACTTGTGGAAGGGGCAGGGCAGTACCACTGGTATCAGGTGGATAGAGGCCAGGATATAGCCTCAAACCTAAAGAATTAACTGGCCCAAAATGCAAATAGTGTTAAGCTTAAGAAACCCTGATCTAGTCAAACCAATTTTAATCTGAAGGAAGGAAGAAGAAGGAAATTTGCTTGGACTTGAGAAAATGGCTAAAGCAGGGCTTAACATCAGACCTGGAAGCATTGTTGGAAAGTAAAATAAAACAAAATCAAGTCAACATAATGACTTCATTTTATAAAACTGATATCTGGATGCTTATTATATGCAATGGAGATGTCTATAACATTACTAATTTTGAATTTCTTTGTATTTCTTACTTGACATATCTGTCTCCATACTAATCTCTTTTCTTGAATCTCTGTTCATAGGACAAAAATACATATTTCATACTTTAAAATAATCTCAGGAGTATGTTTATGAATTTGTATTACTTTTTGTGTATAAAAATTATTCTGGAAGTATTCTCAGTCTTCAATGTATTCATAGAGTGATAATAAGAGACCTCAGACAAATATAATCCTTCCCACTTATCAACTTTTTTTACTTTTGGAAGCACTTTAAGCTACTTGAATTTTAGTATTATTATCTATCATATGTGGCTAATAATTACTTCATAGGATCATATAAATTAAGGAATATAAAATATATTACATGTTGTTTAGAATGTAAGCATCCTTAACGTACTTTTGTAAAATTTTAGTGTGGTTTCATATGTATTTATCTACCCATCCCCCATTCCATATATGTACTTACTCATCCTTAAATGAATATAGCCATAAGCAACCTTAGCAGTTGCTAGTGGATACTTTGGGTGACGTATCCTTATATATCTTTACTAGCCTCATGGGTCTTGACTTCTTCCTCTTTCTCACTTCTAGCTCTAAGGATGAACAGCAGTTCCCTAACTGCTCAAGTGACATGGATTCCTACTTCAAAACATCAATGATTTTTTTTTTCTCAGCTACTTCTCTGGTACAAATCAGTAAAATTCCCTGTTGTATTTTAAAAGCATATTAGTTGATTGGGAAGGAATTATCAACAAATGATAAATTAATGAGTGGCACTCTTATTGAATATGAGACAACTTTTTTCAAAATTATTATTTTTCATTATTTCATTATTTTTTGCTCTTCCCACATTAGTGAGCTTTACTGAAAGTTTGAAGATAATGACAATGGCTGTGAAGCACAGTACATGATATAGAATTGACCTAATGTCCTTGAACCTCAGTCATTTCTGGTAATATTTCATTGCCACCTCTTACCATCAAGCTCATGGGTTTTTGCCATGTTGTTTAGACTCCTTGTTTCTCCCTTTCTCTCTCTCTCTTTTTTTTTAGTTGTTGATAGTATTACAGATATCCCCCAAGTCTATCCCCAGCTTTGCCCAACTATTTGTGCAAGTACACATTTCCAGAAAGAGAAACCTTGCCCTTAAACCGTGTTTCAGAGTTAATAGATCAAATTAGCACTTTCTTCCTGTTCCCTAACTAGATTTTTTAATTGTGACTTAGTAGACATACAAAATAAAAATCAGAGAAAAAAATATGAAAAATAAAATATATTAGTTATAAAAATGTGACCCACAAAAAGTACTTAAAGGTGCACTGCATCTGTATTCATATAAGCTAATTTGGATAATTAATCAAATCAAAATAACTTGATCATATGTGAATATTTTCAGTGAAAGTTTATTAAAACAAAATATTTATATTATTAATTAAATTGTATCATTGGGGTTGATACCAAGCCAGTAATTAACTGATAGTATCGAAAATTCTCATTTTAATAAAAGTTTATCATATTTTCAGATAAATTAGTGCTTCCATGTTAAAAGAGTTTTTGATGATTATATTTTAAAGCATTTCCAAACCCTTAATATAAAGCAGAAATACTATTAAAATGAGATTTTTTTATGATCTTTGCATTACTTTCTTAACATATCTTTCTCCATTCTAATCTCTTCTCTTAAGTTGAAGTGGAGAACTGAAGTAATTATTGTAATTTAATCAAAGAAAATAGTCTCAAACAAGGTAATATTTGAAATTTTACCAATTTGTACCATAGAGACATCAACCAATAAGATAATGGTATGATGCATTGAAAAGTACACTGGTATGGAAAATATTGTAGTCTACATTAGTACATGCTGGCTGCATATCAGCCTTGTGTATATATTCTTAAAATGGGACTATTAATATTCATGTTTTGCCTAGACTATAAATCTCAAAAATGTGCAGATATATAATGTGGTTCATTACCTTCTGTTGATACATATTTCACAGAACCAGGAGAAAAAAGTAGTTAAATGTCAACAGTGACATGGTATATAAGGAATGTAGCAAAATCTTAGAGATTAAATAACAAACTCTTTCTCATCTGATTATCATTATTCTGCTTTAATTGGAAGTTACACAAATGTCAGACATTAAATCTAAGAGAAATGTCAAATTGAATCCCACACCTGTACAGTAACATCCCAGGCGTGAACATATATTTTAGATGATCATTAGCAATGTCTCTGTCCATCTAATTGGTTCTACTGATCTTTCCTAGGTGATTTTTTTTAGTTTCCATAATGCATTGGCTTAAAATTAAAATGCTACTGGCTTTTTATCTTGCAACCATTTCATTAGAGTTTTAGCCTGACTAAGCCCATTAAAATCGTTGTTACACACTTGGACAGTGTTTACCCATGTGAAGTAGAGTGGAGCACAGGGCAACCACTCATAATTCAGGCCCAAGAAACTATTTTACCTGAAATATTTAAATAGTTGAGACTATTTTCTCTGGTTAAATTACAAGAATTACTTCAGTTCTTCAACTTCAACTTAAGTGAATCAGCCCAGGCTCATTTGAACATGTCGATTATCTATCTTAGCCAGAGCTGTTTTCTAGAACAGTTGTAAAAGAAAGAAACTTAAGTATTTCTTTCTCAGTTCTTCTCACATCTTTGCTTGAAGATAAGACAAATGACTCCTATATAAGTTTGGTACCTCACTTTACCAGGATGAGAGACAAAAGCATATACTCAGCTTGAATTCTAACCTAGGGTCTTCCAATTCCAGAAGTTATATTCCTATGGGTATTCTAGACTCATTTTAGAACCAATAATGAAGGAGCAAGAAAAGTGAGATAGTTTTGAGTTATCACAGCTTGCCCCCATTAGTCCAATATGGTAACAAAAGTATGCTTTTCAGGTATAATGTTATCTAAGCTAGCAGTACAGGACAGATTTTTCTATGGCCAGAAAATGTCATAATCAGTTTCTAGTAATGAGTGTAAAGTGTCACAGCAGTCTAATGAATTGCCAACTAGAAAAAAATGCAAACCCTTCCCATAAATAGTACCCATATGTAAATTATCAAACAAACCATTTATAAGAAAATATCGTTAGATCATAATTGCAATATCTTCTACTTATAATCTACCTGGACTGCCCAGACCACAGACACATTCACTCATGCCTAGCTCAGCATGGTTTACATTTGC
>PVJN01045684.1:0-16780 GCA_004026805.1 Lasiurus borealis
TCACATGCTATTTTTTAACCAATAAATTGTCTTAGTGTTTAATCCCCTTTAGGGATGATTAATGTTTTTGTAGATTTTTCTAGCCTCTTATACACTTGTATACCATATTTTTTGTTCAATTTATTTCCTTCATAACATTAGCCTCCTTTCTACTTCTTGATCCTCAAACATCAAATATTTTAAATATAATTGGAAAATAACAGAATTATTTCATATATGAATTAACCTTTCAAACAAATAAACTTTTTTTGTAGAGTTCATTGTTCTTTAACATTCACAATTTTTCCCTAATAAAGTTAGTTTCTCACCTTTTCTAGAATAACAATGAACTTTTTTTCTTTTCTAAAGAACAAGGAGGCAAGATAATTTTTATCATTTTGGAGTAAAATAACTGTCAATAATGAATATGGTAGGCAGTCTCAATTATCTAATTTTTTTTGAGAACCCCACACAGAAACTTGGAGAATGTCATTGCTATAAATATACAGCTCATCCCTCATATCCCAAGTGTCAGACCCCACATGCTAGGAGGCAAGACTCTTATGTAATTTTTCCACTAATTGAAAAATTGTGGTTCTATGGGATGCCATTTGACTCACAGTTATAGTCGGCCTGTTCTGGCATTTTAAAACAATGAAATAAAGAGGAGGTGAGAAAGATTCTAGGCAATGCTTTAAAACCATGTATTTCATATTTAAAAAAAAAAAAAACCACTAGATTTCTGCTTTTCTTTAAAAATGAATATGTTGGCTTCTCTGGGCCCATTTCTGCAAGTCAAGGGTCAGACAAACTGATTATGAGCTGCTTCCACTGGATGGGGCATTTGTTCTCTAATTCAGTCTAGTTCCCCAAACTAGCCCCCTTGACTAATTTGTAGATCCTACCTGACCCCTGTAGGTATCTAAATTAACAATATTTCTGCATGATGTGGTAAGTGCTATGTAATACTAATGGGGTGAGAACCATCTGGGACAATGGAGCTCATCTCTGGCTAAAAGTATATTAGCTTATTAAGCTTTTTCAAATAACATTTTTTCAGCTCTGTCCTAGACCAATCCACTTAGAACCTTTGGTAATGGGATTGAGGCATTATTAATTTTTATTTTTTATTAATATATTACATATGTACATATCTTCCCATTGCCCCTCCCCACCCCCATTCACATGCCCTAACCCCCCAGTGTCTTGTGTCCATTGGTTGTGCTTATATGCCTGCATACAAGTCCTTTGGTTGATCTCTTATCTACCCCACTTGTCCCTAACCTTCCCCCTGTAATTTGACAGTCTGTTTGATGCTTTACTGCCTTTTTACCTATCTTTTTGGTCATCAGTTTATAATGTTCTTTATTATACATAAAAGAGTGAGATCATGTGGTATTTTTCCTTCATTGACTGGCTTATTTCACTTAGCATAATGGTCTCCAGTTCCATCCAAATTGCTGCAAATGGTAAGAATTCCTTCTTTTTTATGGCAGCAGAGCATTCCATAGTTTTCTGATCCAGTCATTTTCTGACGGGCAACTAGGTTGTTTCCAAATCTTAGCTACTGTAAATTGTGCTGCTATGAACATAGGGGTGCATATATCCTTTTGATTGGTGTTTCTACTTTCTTAGAATATATTCCTAGGAGTGCGATTACTGGGTCAAATGGGAGTTCCATTTTTTGTGTGTGTGTTTTTTTTTTTTGAGGAAACTCCATACTGTTCTCCACAGGGGCTGCACCAGTCTGCATTCCCACCAACAGTGCACGAGGGTTCCTTTTTCTCTGCATCCTTGCCAACACTTGTCATTTGTTGATGATTGCCATTCTGACAGGTGTGAGATGGTATCGCATTATCATTTTGATTTGCATCTCTCGGATTAGTGATTTTGAGCATGTTTTCATGTATTTCTTGGCCTTTTTTCTGTCTTCTATCAAAATGGTTCTATTTAGGTCCATTACCCATTTTTTTATTGGATCATTTATCTTCCTTTTATTCAGTTGTATAAGTTCCCTGTGGATGTTGGAGATTAAACCTTTATCAGTGATAACATTTGCAAATATGTCCCTCCCATACAGTGGGCTTTCTTGTCATTTTATTGATGGTTTATTTTGCTGTGAAAAAGCTTTATATATATATATATATGTTATTTTTAGAGAGAGAGGAAAAAGGAGGAAGAGAAACATTGATGCAAGAGCAGAGCATCAACTGGCTGCCTCCTGCATGCCCCATCCCAGGGATCAGGCCTACAACCAGGCCAGGTGCTGTGATCAGGAAAGGAACAAGCAACCTTTTGGTACATGCGACTACACCCAACCAACTGAGCCACACCAGCCAAGGCCAGGCATTCGTATGTTTAATGTTCCTCACAGGCTTTCAATCCATACACAAAGTTTACAGATCAAGGGTCTTCAGATTTTGGCTCACATTTCCCCAAAATAATTCTTTAAAACTATGAGCCTCAATTGGTAGTCAAATTCTTTCATCAAAGTTTAAAGAAATGCAATGAATGTAATTTCTTGAAAGGAGGTAATATGGACATTTCAAAATAAAGTTCTTATATCACTCTTTTATTGACCACTATTATCCATTTTTAAAAGTGCATGTAAAATTTTTTAAACCTCAGAAATATCACTTTTCTACTAAATGAAAATATATTTCTACTCTAATTCCCCCACAGAATACAAAATATATTTTATGCTTGAAAATATTTTGTTCATCATTCTTCACATTGATTTTCAGGCAGGTCAATTTTAGAAAATAATACATATAAAATTTTCAAATTCTGAAAATACATATTGAAATGAGAAGCTGGTTTCTTTACATATATCCATACTCTTATATCTTTTGTCTTAACCTTGTATCTCCAAGAGAATAGCCTGAGGAAAGAGCTTGTGTGAAGACAGTTTCTTTGAAGAATTGGTCCCAAGAAAAAGGAGAAAGAAGAGAAAAGAAGGAAAGAAGAGAGAACCAATTCAAGCAGACATTTATTTAGTAAACACAGTGGACGAATGGGGTTTAACGCCAGAGCTGTATAGAATGTGCTTCAAGATCACCTGTGGGAGAGACACAGAATATAATATCTGTATTCTGGCATCTATCTCCCATTGGCCTAGCGCTCCCCATCACTACCAGTAACTCTCACCTCTTTCCAGGTTCACACATGTAGATATATCTTAGAAGTGGGGTGAGGAAAAGAAAAGTAGGGGTGAGGTGTAACTGAGACATGTGCTATCAGGTTATACTTGTGCACAGTTGTTTTTGCAACAATGGCTAATAATCAAAAATGTGCGCTGAAAGCAAGTGAAGATGGATACAGAGCTGCCTAATGTTGTAAAATCTTAGGAGTTTCCTCACTATGTCCCAGTTGAAGACACCCAGCATATGAAGACGAAGAAAAGCTTCTTTAAGAAGGTGATACTGGATGTAAGCCTTAAAATAGAGTAAGACAGCCCTGGCCAGTGTGGCTCAATTGGTTGAGCAGTGTCCTGTGCACCAAAGGTTGCTGGCTCCATTCCTGGTCAGGGCACCTGCCTGAGTTGTGGGCTTGATTTCTGGTGCAGGAGGAGGGCGGTGCAGGAGGCAGCTGATCAATGTTTCACTTGCACATTGATGTTTCTCTCTCTTCCCTTTCCCTTTCTCTCTCTAAAAATCCAATAAAATATTTTTTGAAAAAGAAAATAAGACGTTCCCAGCAACATGGAGAGAGGTGGGTGGTTTTTCTTGTTGTTGTTGGTTTGTTTGTTTTTTTCAGACAAAGGGTATTGTAATATAAACAAAGGTATAGGACAGAAAATAGAATTATACATACAGTGTGTTAGTGCAAGTGTACATCAAGAGATAATAGAGAGGAAGGAACTAAGTCATATTGGACTTTTCGTGTCATACCAAGACTTTTTCTTTATTATGAAGGATATGGAGAGATATTAGAGCTTTTTAGATTGCTGCCTCTTGCACCCCCCTCCTCCTGCATCAGAAATCAAGCCCACAACTCAGGCAGGTGCCCTGACCAGGAATGGAGCCAGCAACCTTTTGGTGCACAGGACAAAGCCCAACAAACCCAGTCACACTGGCCAGGGCTGTCTTGCTTTATTTTAAGGCTTACATCCAGTATCACCTTCTTAAAGAAGTTTTTCTTGGTCTTCCTATGCTGGTTGTCTTCAACTGGGACATAGTGAAGAAACTCTCACGGTCAAAGGAAAGATAATTTGTCATGAAATAATTAAGGCCTGGACCACAACTGAGTCTATAATGATGGACAGTAGAGAGGATACCGAGGAAAACTTTATAAAAGGAAGTTACAGGGATTCCGAACAGCCAAATGGTGTAGAAAAGAGGAGAGGCTTAGGATGACTCACAGGCTTTTGATTTGGATAATTGAGTTGATGACTAAGTAGTATAAAGATAAGCAATCCAAGTTTTAAACAATCCAACTCCCCAATTTTCTGGTTGTTTCCTATGAGTCACACCATATGAGAAAAAAAAAAAACAGTAGAATATCAATTCTTGAAGGTCCATCCTAGAATCATTGCCTCCTTAAAGGTTTTCCTACTTGTACCTATAGATATGGGTTCTCTGACCTCCATACCAGAGGGTAGAAAACTCCAATGTGTTCAAAAGGCCTATATTTGGATGCTCTTAAGAGCCCTGTTCACATAGAACATGAAGTGAGTGGAGTGTTGTTGTTTTTCTAGAGTCAGGAAACAAGGTGGCCCTTTCTCCAGAACTAGGGGAGCAATCACAAATCAGTAAGCATAATCTAGGTAAAAGGGAATGGAGATTGGAGAGAACTCAGGCAAGTTGGCTACTGAAAGGCATTAAATTCAAAATGACATGCTGGCAAAATTAAAGATAAGTGTATTTCAAATACAAAATACATGAATAGTTCTCCATTTTGGGTTATTTTTGGGTATAAATTCATGAAGACCTTTTTTGAGGTTCTCTTCAAGATGAGACTTTCTCATCAACTCTACTTTAGAAAGTAGCCTTAAGTGAAAGAGATTTATCACTCAGACTTCCAGGCTTTTGCCAGTGGATATTTAAACATGTTTATATTTATATTTTCTGCTGTGTTTTCTTTTTTTGAAAACCTCGCAGATGATGGAAAAGGTAATAAGATGATGCGTATGAAAGTATGTCAAAAGCTCAAAAGCCACAAAGTGCTTGCAAATGTGAAATGTCAATATCATCATGATCCTTATGAGGCAGCCTAAAAAATTCACCAACTCTTATCTACTAGACTACAATTTGGAAATCAAGATGGCTTCCTGCAGGTCATCATTACCAGTAACTAAGAACAACTCTCAGTAAAATATATTTATTTTAAATTAGCATAAGCTTTCATCAAATTAAAGTCTTTGCTGCTTAATCCATGCCTGTTAGCACTAAGCTTGAGACATAAATATTGAATTCCTCATGTTCTTTCTTATATACACTACATTATTCTTTGTTATTAAATAAGCAATAAATGCTAACTTCTAATTATACCATATTTAATTAAATTACTGCAAATGTAGATTATACTCCCATGGCAATTAAAAGTATGATTTTACATAAGGCTCTTTTAGACCCTAGGAAACTGAATGCATCTGATTTGTAACAATATGCTCCCAACTGTAAAGTATAAGGCATTTCACCTCGGACTCTGCAGTTCAGGAGTCATGTTACTGCTATGATTTTCCGTTTTCTTTATTTCCCCCCATACTTTGTAAATCAGGAGTTAAAAGCTTAAACAGCATTATTTCCCCAAAGCAATACCACAGACACAGAAGAGATAAAGTAACTTATTATAACAGACAATAAATGTAAATTCAGATAATCTGAATGTCTCACACAAACATACTGGTAAATCTATTTTTTAACTACTAGGATAGCTTTTGATTTCCATGAAAACCAAGTGATCTTAGAGTACGAATGTAAAAACAGTGGGGAATACATGTAACTTTGAGTTTAACTAAAATTAAATTAGACAGGGAATTGTGATTCATACCCATAATTCTAACCAGGGTTTTTTAAGTAACATATTTTTTTCCTTTTTTTAAAGGAATGAAAAAAATTTTAATGCAAATATTTTAAAAGGTATATGAAGAACGTGTAAGTCAACTCATATGGTGTGAAAATGAAGTGAGTTAAAATACATAAAATACTTGGGGTCAATGAAGAGATTTTGTGTGTGTGTATGTGTGTGACAGAACTTAAGTGAACACAATAATAGGCTGTTTTTGAGTTGTTTTGCAAAAGAGCTCAGAAAAATCAATGATATGCAAACTAGACTGTTCACCAAACAGTAATTTAATTATTTAATAAAGCTTTTTGGGAGTTACCCTATTTTTTTTTCTGTAAGCAAACAAAAATATTTAGGACAAATCAAGGTTAAAGCCATTCTGTTTTTATAGTTTAATGCTATACTGTAATAAACATAAAAACAAATTTCTTAACATGAAATTTTCATATATAACTGCAAACCATTAGGGTAGAACTATAAATCAATAAATAATAACAAAATCCTTAGCAGTCTGGTCTCTAGGGGTCAAAAATATGCTATTAAGGCCTACCCCAACAAACATGGGTCAAATTTCCTAAATCCTCATCCTTGTCAGTATAAACAGACAATTAAGAATCACTTCTATATCAACAAAGTAAAAACAAAATGCATACATACACACACAGCATTTCATGGACAGAAAATTACCTAAAATAAGATTAATAATAAAAATCCTAATGATATCAAATTTGTGTCCACAAAAGAGAATGTCAAGAGGATATTTCAAAGACAAACATTTAAGAGAATACAATGAAAATAAGATTATCAGAATACAAGAAAGGGTTCTTAGCAATTAAATGTAGCAGTCAAGATAATTAAAATGATACTGACACCTTATCATGCTTCCAACTGAAATGGGGATGGAGAAACATACAAGGAAATATTATTCTTCACTATATATAAGTCCTTCTATTCTTAGTGATTTTGTAAACCATGTACATGAATAAAAATAATAGAGCAAAGTTAAACACTGTTTGGAACAAAGTTAAACACTGTTTGTAGAATTTTATGATTTCACACAACTATCTGACTAGTTATTGACTTCATTTTTGGGAAATGACAGTGACTTCAGCTAAAGATCACCAGCTGTAGTTGGAGACTTTGGGTTTGTTACTCATTGCAAGGACGACGAATCCATACCCACCCCAGGGAACTGTGAGGTGTCTCAGCAAGCTTGTGTTAGAAGGAACTTACCATAGGATTTGGGCTTTTCTTATATGACTCTGAGGTGGTTCTAAGGAAACTGAGGCTAATTCTAGATTGCAATGAATCATACCTACACACTAGAGCAAGCCTAAGGTTGAGATTGGTGAAGAAGCCAAAGTCACACATTTAGTGAGAGAGGGAAATGTCTAGTATTTGGTTGCTTTCACAGGGACCTAGTTTGAAAGAAAGGATCTATGAGATTGTTCATATCCAGCAGAAGAACCACATGGCTTATTTCCAAAGTGTGAGATCTGAGACCTGGGGTAGGGGGTAGGGGGCAGGTATCAGGGATCAATGGGAGAAAAAGGAGGGAACATATGTAATACAACTTTTAATAATAAGGATTTAAAATAAAGTATGAGATCAGTTTGTAAGAACTTTGAAGTCTAGCTAGGAGCATTAGTTCCGGAATATCATGGCTTTATTTTTTTTTTATTTTTTTAAAAGAAACCAAGAGAAATATGTCCAGAAATGATTATCCATAATTTGTAATTTTGATACACATGAATTAGGTTATTACTGTGAGTTTTCCCTTAAGAAATGATGATTTCCTTAGAGATTAGAGTCCAGATCTTTGTTATAATTGTATACCTGTAAGATTTAATGCAGACAGGTCAAGGTCTCCTTCCGAGAAGGTTAAGGGAGATGTCAAACATCCCCAGCTGTCATCTGGCAGAGTCAGGACTGGAACTGGTGCTTGTACAGAAGCCTTTTGGTGCTATGTTCAAAGTGTCTACAAGTGACATCCCAATACGATGAATGCCTCACTAATGTGTGGGAGAGGGTCATGCTGCTTCATTTCAACTTGTTCTACTCATGCCTTTCACATGGAGCTTGCCCTTTGCTACACATGTAGGGTGGTAGGGCTTTAAGGATGCAGTCCTGGGGCTTTATATGTATACCAAAGGGCCTCCAGAAGAGGAGGAAAACATGAACTTCTAAGTGCCTTCCTCATTTGATAGGGAGCAACTGGTTTGTTGGGAGGCCAGAGCAACAGATGTTTCTAAAGTTGCTGCCAAAATATTTAGTGAGAAGATGACAAGAGAGGTACAGCAGAAGGTACACCAGATGTATGCACAATACCGGGAGCAGAAGGAGGGCAATGATAAGGGCCTACTCTGGAGGCCTATGCCAACAATCACCATCAAAGAGAACACTAAGGACAATAGTGTAGCTGTGTTCCTGAATACTGTGTCAGTAAGTCCATATGGATCTCACCCATTAAAAGTACCAGTCAGAAAATTAACGGCGTCTATTACTGTGTAAGACCATTCATGAGTCCAATGAACATGGAGTAGTTGCCCATTGCGGATGATGTGCAAATGAGTGATGAGATTTGCAAATAAATATCCCTATCTTCAAAAAGTATAACACATTACCTATGTTGTTATCATAGTTGTTACTCACTAGCTACGGGCCGTAGGAAAAAATACTTAAACTTACAAATCCACAATTTTATCATTTATAAAATAGAAGAACGTCTTGATACTTGAAACTTGTATTCATTTATAAACTTCCATGTCCAAGTTCATTATTATTTCTTTCCTTTAATTGCTTCCTACCTGCAAATGGATACTTCCTTCTTCACTGATAGGCATAAATTATGACTTCCTTCTCCAAGGATAGGCATAAATTATGACCTTCCTAGATTATTGATAAAAATATAATTCCGTCAATATGAATTCAAATGCCTTAATTCAAAATTCAAAAACCTCTAAATTTAATCCGAAGTGTCTTTTTTCAAAATTTTAAAGTACATCAACATGAACTTAACTAGAGAAAGATTTGTCTTTTGGTGAAGTTAAATTTGTTATTATACTTTTAGGCCATTAAGTTTAATGCTCGTTAGAGAGATCATCTTGAAATAATGCCCAAAATCAAAACAGAAAATAAATAGGCTCATCTAATCAGAGTAGGAAGTAATTCTATATTTTCTTGCTTGACAAAAAACATGCTCCATCAAAACATGAGATTTCTGGTATTTCTAATGCATGATTCTTCTTCATTGATATAAGCATATTTAATTGCACACATGTCTGTACCATGAATGTAAAATTTGTATTTTTGATGCTCCAAATGTTCCTTTAAGATTTCACTGGGCATTCTAGATAATCAGGAACACTTATGTAAATATTTTTAAAAATAAGATTTGTCGAAGAATTTATATTTTCAGGCAAAAGTATAAAAGAGTCAAAACTATAAAAATAAACAATATTTTAAAACTATAAATACTTTCTTTAGTTTTCTATGACTCACTATAATTTTTTAAATTTTATTCTATTTTCCTTAAAACATAATTTGATACAAGTGACCCATGTTGATGAATAGTGACCCCATGCCCTCTCTGTTAACAATAATATGGATTTTGCAAGTGAGCTTGCAAAAGTAACCATGAGAAAAAATAACCTATATTCAATTTTAAGATAAACTTAGATTTTATTTAATTTTATTTTCATTTTATCTAAAATGTAACAGCCACACATTCAGTTACTAAGAGACCTGCTTCTAAAATAATTTGAAGCTTAGCTTTCGAAAGCAATAATGTGCTATTGCTTCTTCTTTCAATTAATTAGCTTATCCAAGATGCTTAATTTTATGGCAAGCTGAAGCATAAATAAGCACAACAGAAACAGTACTTTATTGTAGATGAAAAAGAATATTCCTCAGGAGTAATGAGAACACCAGTAGGTTGCAGAGGGCTGACACAAGAATCAGATCTGTGTTCTTATCAAGATTCTGTCTTATAAAAGTTACTTTCCTGAGCCTTTAAATACCCATTTGGAAAAAAAAATGTTAATAATGATCCTTATCTCATGGGGTTAGTATAAAGAGTATAGAGAAAAAGCCATGTAGAACATTCAGTACAGTTTGACACAGATAAAAGTGCTCAATAAAAGCTTTCTGTGATTATAATAAACAGTTATTATTATTATTGGTAATGTTTCCTTGAGAACTTTAGCTACTTTAAAAACTCACTGAATACAACTCACACCTATCAGAATGGCTGTCATGAATAAATCAACAAACAACAAGTGCTTGAGAGGATGTGGAAAAAAAGGAACCCTTCTTCACTGCTGGTGGGAATGAAGAACAGTATGGAGTTTCCTCAAAAAATTTAAAAATGGAACTGCCATTTGACTCAGTAATACATTTCTAGGGATATATCCCAAGAAAAGAGAAACACAAATCAGAAAGGATATGTGTACCCCTATGTTCATAGCAGCACAATTTACAATAGCTAAGACTTGGAAACAGCCTAGTCGCCCATCAGCAGATGAGTGGATTAGAAAACTATGTTACAACTACAGAATGGAATACTATGCTGCCATACAAAAGAAGAAATTCTTACCAGTTGCAGCAGCATGGATGGAACTGGAGAGCATTATGCTAAGTGAAATAGGACAGTCAGTTAAAGAAAAATATCACATGATCTTACTCATTTATGGATAATAAAGAACATTATAACCTGATGAACAAAAAAGATAGATACAGAGGCAGAGAAGCATTGAACAGACTGTCGAATTATAGCGGGAAGGCTGGGGAGTATTGAGGGGTGGGGAGGTAAGAGATCAACTGAAAGACTTGTATGCATGCATATAAGCATAACTAATGGACGCATAACACTGGACGGGTGAGGGCATGTGATGGGGGGGTGGGGGTAGGGGTAGAGGAGGAAGGTAGAGGAGGCCAGGGAAAGGTCAATGGGGGAAATAAGGACACATATGTACTGCTATTTGTAATACTTGGAACAATAAAATAAAATTTAAAAAAAAAACTCACAGAATACAAACATCACTTTTATTTTTATTAAACTTATTGGGGAGACTTTGTTAATACAATTCTATAATATTGTATATCAATTGTATATTTTATTGTATATTCATCACCCCAGCCAAGTCTCCTATTACCATTTATCCCACTTTTACCATCAACTGCCTCCCCCCAGCCGCCCTTGCCTCTGTTAATCACCACACTTTTGCCTGTGATTATGAAGTGTTTTTGTTTTTGTTTTGCTCAATCCCTTCACCTTTTAAAAACATCACTTTTAGAAGCCTTTTTTTTTTTTTAGTGGCTTTAACAAAATAGATCCAGAGACTAAAAAAAATGAAACAAACTGGTCGAATCTCAAAGGGAAGGTGAGGGAATCAGGGGTAGGAAGATATCAACAAAAAAAAAAATTAGACTATTTTATACCCCAAAATTAAAATGGCATGATCCTATGCTAATCTAAGAATTTCTTTTCTAAACTATAATCCTTAAAAATTACCCACTCTCCACCAAAAATTACTCCAACTTTGTTTCTGTTTTAATTTATTTTCCCCAAATCCTATTATATTCTCTTTTCTTTGCTCTGTTAACCTTTGAATGGCCTTTGGCCAAAAGCTATAAAACAGTGACCTAAAAATTGCTGCTCTATTCTGAACTGTGTGCTGAAATAGTTTTAATGGAATTTAGAATCTCAGGGTTGGGAGAGATCTCAAAAGCCATTTAACTACTACAGTTGACCCTTGAACAACATGGAAATTAGGCACAATTCCCCCCTCCCAAATATTCAAAATCTTTGCATAACTTTTGACTCCCCAAAAACTTCACTAATAACTTATGGCTAATTAGAAACTTCACAATTACATAAACAGGCAATTAACACACATTTTGTGTGTTATAAGTATTATGTATTCTTTTCTTAATGAACTAGAGGAAAAAATGTTATTAAAAATCATAAAAAAGAAAATACTCTCATATATTCTATGTATTCATGACATATCTCACTTTTTCTAATTTTTTTAATATTTTGAGGCAATGGGATTCATCAGCAAATCTCCAAATTGTCAAATTTGTCACAAATCATTAAATTGTGGCAAATTTCCAAAAAAATTACCAATATATTCGTTGAAAAAAATGTATTTTCCAATATATTCATTGAAAAAAAGGTATAAGCAGACCAACACAGGTCAAGCCCACATATATTGTTCAAAAGTCAATTGTACTTTCCTTCCTTTCACCCAAAATCTATTAGACCTGCACTTAGTGGTCACTGAGCGTTATATGAAAAATCCCCAGTGATAAAGACATCACAATTTTGAGAGGCAGGATACTCTCAGGAAGCCACCAAAGTTAGGGTAGCTGTTCAAAAGTCACTGGTATCTCCATAAAAAGAAATGGGCAGATGCTCCTGCCTCATTTTAGAAATGGATTTATATCTAAGACAATAGCTTAAAAATAGCCACCTCTCCTCTTTACTCCATTGAGAGCTGTTAAATGTTTCATAAGGAACCAATAAGATGTTACATGACCGTAGTCCTGTTACAAAGTTATCAAGAATTGATTGTGCTGTAGTAAAGCAATGCCGCTCTTAGCACTCAGTCCTTTCTCCTTTATCAGTAAAATGAAGAGCATAACACCAGCTAGTTCCTAATTGTTATGAAAATCACATGAGTTTGTCCACGTAAGACGCCCAGCACACGGTGCCAGGCACATAGAAAGCATTCAATCCATGGTGGCGAGCACTAGCAATCAATGCCCACAAAGTCCCAGCAACAGGCTCAGAACAAAGTGTGCATTCCAAAAATGTAATTATTACTCATTAGGCCATTTGTTTCATTACCCAAAACCTCAGTTACTGCTTGCCAAAAAATATAGCCTGATAGATACTAACACATCGGGAGCAGGGGAATTGGCTAAAATGCTGATAAAGTAGGACAGGCATCCAACCCCAGGCAGACAATCTGGGTAAGAAGAAGAAATTCACTTTGCCAGAAAACCAGAAGCCTGATGGGACCCCTTGCCTAATCAGTTCTTTGTTTGCTTTAAGTTGGAGATGAAGTCGCACACTGTGTTTGAGTGGTCCAGGCTGTCTATAATCAGGGCACAGGGCACCCAAAGTTGGGAATTTTCATGAAGTGTTTCATGGTCCATGACCACACAGAAATGCTGTTACTTCTTGAGAACTGGCTCCATAATAATAGGAAGCAGAAGAAACGATCACACACAGGTTAACCAAAACCAGAAATAGTATGCTTCTCCACCATTTCTCAGATCTCCCCCCTCTTCCTTTTTATGATTCCACAGCCTCCACCAACCCTGTAACCTCCTGCCTTCACTACCCTCCTACTTGACCCTCCAGCCTTCTTCCTTACTCATCCTATGCCAGGATGGTCAATGGTAGAACAATCTTCCTCAGATATCAAATCCATCAAGACACTGTCTAGCTTAGAAAGTCTTGGTAGGTCCATATTTCTCATCTTATCAGATCCCATCTCATTAGTCTGGTCTTCTAGTTCCTTCCATTGTTTCACATGGGCTTATTACTTCCTTCCTGAATTCGGTCAGTTCCAGCTAGCTTAGAATTCAACTCCTGTAAGACGCCCTGCATAACCTTTAACATCCACCTCCTGTTATAGTGCTTTAATTCCCATGATGCATAAATGTTGTTTATCCAAAACTTACAGAAATACCTTAGCGGGATTATCCCATGTCCTTCATGTTGTACACAAGTCCAGCAGGCAGTGACTTGAGGGAGTAAAGAGTCCCAATTCTTTATAGGGTTTATAATGATATTTACTCTTTCAGGGTTAGGCTAAAATCACCCATGTCCTCCTTTTGGTTTCTCTTTTGTAGGAGGCAAGGAGCACATGTTTGAAACTATTTGAAGGGGTGGAGTGTCTTGCCTACATGTCCTGCCAATCTATTGTAAAATAACAGGATAGTATCTCATATTGATACGGCCTTTTACCATTCATAAACTGACCTTATATTGGTTATTTAACTTGAGCCTCAAAAAGGTATGCAAAATAACTTACCTCTCCCAATTAGCTATCAATGGGCAGAGGTGAAAAGAACTCCAGATCTGTTGAATACAAACCAGGTACTTCCCCGCTCCCACCCCCACTTACATTGGAGCTGCCTCCCTGCAGTAAAGCTCTCTTCTCCCCCAGTCTGTATACACACTCAGCCTCTTCTACCTGCAACAGCCTCGCCTTGCCTTTCTTTTGTTAGTATTTACCCAAGTCTTCTTTGGACTTGCACTACCACAATTCTTGAAAGGAAGTTTTGGTAGCACTTTATTATTCTTACTAGAGACCTGGCGCATGAAAATTCATGCACTTGTGGGGGGGTTCTCTCAGCCCAGCATGCCCCCTCTCACAGTCCAGGAGTCCTCAGGGGTGAGAGGCAGCTCAGTGATCAGGGGAAGGCGACACTCCCATCACACCTCTGCTGCTGCTACTGCGGGCAGTGCAAGCCTTGGCGGGCCCTGGTTACCTGAGCCTCGGGTGGCCCTGGGTGGCTGGGCAGTTCCATTGGTGGCTTGCCTGAGCCTCGAGTGGCCCTGAGCATGGGCCACACCATGGACAGTGTGCCTGTGCCTTGGGCCAGCCCTGGGTGACCGGGGAGCTGAGGGGACTGTGGGACTCCAGAGGCAGGCATGCAAAGCACCACCCTGGCAAGGCTGAGAAGACTGGGTGCCGCCATCTTGTGGCTCTGGGTGCCGCCACCTTTGAGGGCATGGCAATCAATTAGCATACTCACTATTGATTGACCACTAAGGACCAGCGCACAAAATTCATGCATGGGGGGGGGGGAGGGTTTCCTAAGCCCAGCCTGCACCCTCCCAAATCTGGGATGCCTGGAGGGATGTCCAACTGCCTGTTTAGGCCCAATCCAGTCTCATAATCTAGGACTACTGGCTCCCAACTGCTCACCTGCCTGCCTTCCTCACTACCCCTAACTGCTTCTTTCTGCCAGCCTCATCACCCCCTAACCATTCCCCTGCCAGCCTGATTGATGCCTAACTGCTCCCTGTCAGCCTGTTTGCCCTAATTGCCCTCCCCTGCAGCCTGGTCATCCCTAACTGCTCTCCCCTGCAGGCCTGGGTCCCCCCCTCCAATTTCCCTGCAGATGGGTTGCCCCCAACTTCCCTTCTCTGCCAGCCTGGTCACCCCAAACTGTCCTCCCTTGCAGACTTGATTGCCCTCAACTGCCCTCCCTTGCAGGCCTGGTCCCTCCCAACTGCCCTTGTCTGCTGGCCATCTTATGGTGGCCATCTTGTGTCAACATGGAGACAGGCTCTTTGACCACATGGGGGCAGCCATCTTGTATGTTGGAGTGATGGTCAATCTCCATATTACTCTTTTATTAGATAGGATAAATACCTGGTGCATGGGTGGTGGCCAGCTCGTTTGCCCTAAAAAGTGTCCTGGATCAGGGTGGGTGTTCCCTTGGGGCATGGGGTGGCCTGGGCAAGGGGCCTGTGGTGGTTTGCAGGCCGGCCATGCCCCCTGGCAACCCAAGGGGAGGTCCTGGAATCTGGGACTTATTTATCTTCTCCAATTGAAACTTTGTAGCCTGGAGGAGAGCCAAGCCTCCTGCTTGCTCTGTGGTGGCAGGCATTTCTGTTGGGATTTGTTTATCTTCCATAATTGAAACTTTGTAGTCTTAAGCAGAAGCCAAGACAGGCCAGGGTTTTTCCCATCACCAGGGGCAACCCTAGCCTCCTGCTCGCTCTAGTTCCATGGCTGCCGCCATTTTTGTTGGGATTTATTGATCTTCTATAATTGAAACTTTGTAGCCTTTAGTGGAAGCCTGCGCCAGCCAGGGTGTGTGAAAAGCTTGGCTTCCTCCATCGTCAGGGAAAGCCAAGCCTCACTCCTGATCGCTCTATGGATGGGGGTTAATTTTTATATTCACTCCTGATTGGCTGGTGGGCGTGGCTTGTGGGCATAGCAGAGTGATGGTTAATTTGCATATTGCCCTTTTATTAGCTAGTATGGGCATCTCTATCTTTGTGAGGGCATGATGCTCAATTAGCATATTCCTTCTTTATTAGTTAGAATAAGTTAACTGCAAACATTAACTTATTAGGATCTAGCTTCTATGCCCTGTTTTTCCCAAATTGGAGATTATTCCCAATAATCTCTCTTCACTCTCACTTGCCCTCTCTCTCTCAAATTTGTGTTTCATAATTTTTAAGTAATGTTTGTTATAGTATCTCCCAGACTCTAAATTTATGCTTCTCTGTACTCTGAGCCTTGTACATCACTAAATATTCACTGAATGAGTCAAAATAAATATTCAGTTAAGTTTTAGTTTCCATTAACCTAGCAGTAATAAATACATTTTCAGAAAAGAAAAATATCATTTTCATGATAAATCCTTAAACAGTGAATTTAAGTGCCCAGGTACCTGAGCTCTAAGTTGTTTTTGGAAACAAATAAAATGAATGAGTATAAGTTTTATCTAACCCTTCAATCTACTTCAGTTACCATTCAATTGGAAAACAGTCAAAAAATAAGTAAATAAATCAGTTAAATCTGCCTCTTTCTTTATTCTCAGAAAAATCAGAATATTTTCTATTTTAATGACCCTCTAGAATACCAGCTCCATACATCCTAATTGCTGTTACCTGTTTGATTTCTTCTATTCCCTTTTCAAAATGTTTCTGGGTCACTAATGAATAACCGAAGAAAGAAAGAGCATCATTTATATTCCCCTCCCCCCGCTATTCTTTTAGACTCTCCCCATCCCAAACACTGTGGGCCTGTGCTGTACACAC